>JALBCR010001716.1:0-107399 GCA_030710515.1 Abscondita cerata | reverse complement strand
AACATTTGTTCAATGAACTTACACTCGAGTTCTCTCACTCCTGAAGAGTTCCAAAAGGACGAAACAGCTGTCGACTGATTCTCGGTGTTTGTTTGCTATTGTACAATATCTTGCAAAATTACAGCAAGCGATTCGAGATAGTTATTTTTGCCAATACTTATAATATAACACAATAAATAAAATTTCAGTTTATCTAAAACTTGCACTAATTTTAATTTCCAATTAAATAACTTCAATCACCACAAACAATTGTAATTTAAATTGTTTGTTTTGACTGTAGTTCTTATTCAATTGATGTGATTCTGCCACAGTATTACGTAAACAGTGATTCTTGTCCCAACATTTTTGAAAACATTTTTCAAATTGGTAAATTTTAATCTGTGAACAGACAAAGGAAGTGAAAATCAAAAACATGAAGCAATGTGTTTATTTGATTGATATGCTAATACTTTAATCTATATTTATTGTGATCTACAAATTACGCTGTTGGAACAGTAAAACCAAGAACAACACTACCATAGTGCGGAAACTTGATATCCAATTTTCTTCAGTTTTCATGTAAAATGTATGTAGAAATCAGAGGTTGTTATATTCTATTGTAATTTTCATAATTATTCAGAGGAATAGAGAATTAATGCACTTTTCTTTAATTAACTGATGTCATTTTTATTATATAAAACTACAAATAATACACTTTCATTATTGCATCGTGCAACTTAACTTTTTACATAATTGTAACTGACATACCTACAATAAACACTTAATAGGAAGTGGCTACATCGTACCAAACTATTGTCTTAGAAATGTAAGTTCATTTATACAACATATTCAGAATTAAAATTATCTTTGCATTTACATTTCAACAATAGTATTTAATTTTTCAATGTAAATTCATTACATATATGTTTCAGTTTGTTTTTTTGACTTACTCTAGCAATTTCTAACCTCTCTTTCCTCAGGCAGTCTGAACAAGGAGGTACATTTTGTATTTAATATTTAAATCATTTTATATAAATAAAGTTAAAACAATTACTAAACATTTTTTACCAGGGACGTATCAGGACGTCTGGGCACCTTATGAAAGACGCGAATATTCCGAAAGACCTTGACGGAAGGAAAATCTGTTTAGACGCGTAAAAAATTATTTTTAATACTTCCAGCTACACAATATATTTTGTATTGAAAACACGAAAAGTTTCACACTCATGAATCTCGAATAGATGGTTAACGACGATATGATTTGAAAGTGTTTAGTGTTAGTTACAAATTTGCTTGTGTTATGTAAATAGAATAAATAAATTAAAAAAAATTTTAATATTTGAATAACGACGTGCATACAACGTGAATTTAATTAAGACTTAATGCTTTATAAAACAATAATATTTGGAACGGTAATTCTACAGAATACACCCCTATCAGACTGTGTAAGTTAGCTTCTGAATAGAGAACGTCTAATTATCGAATGATAAGCTAAATACACGCCCTCACATATGATCCCAACACACAGCATATCTAAGAATCATTTAAATTGCTTTGAGGATTCACGACTAATTGCATAAAAGAATTTTCTATCACAAAATTTATTTAGTACGCTCGAATAATTCTACAAATGTTGAGTATATTATAATGGTAGAATTGCTGTATTTGCTTAAAAATACACAGTTTAAAAGAAAAAATAAAGTAAAGCAAACATTTTCGCAACAAAGCTTTTCATTTTGCTTTTATAGTATAGCGTCGCAGAATACAACACAATACTTTATATAAACAATAAACCAAACAAATCTCAATAAAACGTCTTTAGAACTCACTTTGTGTTCAACAAAGTTTATCTAAGTAAACTATTAAATTTATCAACAATTTAACAATTAATAATGACCTTTTTATGTTGTATGAGTAAGATGTTGGTTTAATTAATTTTTATTACTCCCCACTTTAAAAACACAATTTATCGTATATATTGACATGATGATACGTCACCGTTTAAATACACATTGACAAGATGTGGCTTTGTGCGTTTTAGTCACGATGCGAAGTTGGCAACAACGGATTTTAGTCACGGGTTGAACTTAGCTTCAAATTAATTATGTCACTTGTCAGTTATTATAGAAATAGAAATATATTTTATTGCAATAAAACCTCTATATACAGACTTGCTCGTCAATTAGAAAAAGGTATATAGATAAAACAAATGTCACAATAGTATAAAAATATAGTTAAAAAAATCGGTATAGTTATAAATGCATTTCTGACAAGATAATGTTTTATTTGCTTCTAAAAGAAGTAAATCTAGTGACCTGTTTTATAGACTCTGGTAAAGAATTAAAAACTTAACACTTGAATATATTGGTGATTTTTTATATAAAGCAGATTTATGTTGATCAGTTTTTAATAGTTTACTTTTTTGTATTTTTAAGCATTGATAAATATAAATAGCGGAACTGTTAACAAATCATATTTAATAAAATAAGGTTTGCATGATTCTCTACTATCTATATTAAATATGAGTCTTAATAATCGTTTTTGAGCCAAAAAATCCTACGAATATTAACAGCCTGACCCCAAACGATAATATTGTAAGCAATAATAGAATATGCTAATGAATAATACACATTTATTAAACCCTGAGTGTTAAGTAAATGTTTTAGTTTATTGAGTGCATAAAACGTACTATTCAGCTTTTGCTAACGTAATGTATCTGAGCAGTCCAGTTTAATTTTTCGTCTAGTTTTATTCCTAAAAATGTATCTCACCTACCAACTGGATGTTTAAACTTTTAAATTAGCAATAAAAACGGCGTCTGCTAATTTTTTTTAGAGAAATGTATAACGGCAGTTTTAGATAAATTTAATATTAAATTATTTTTTGACACCATGATTTGAACTCACAAAGCACAACACTGACTCGGTCACTCAACTTACTATTATTCTTTTCAGAAATTATCATGGAGGTGTCATCGGCAAACATAATGATATTGTTAGGTGATACGTATCTAGGCAAATCATTTACAAACAGAATGAATAACAACGGGCCTAAAACGGAACCTTGAGGTACACCAAAATTAACATCATGTATTTCTGAGACTGACCCATTAATTTTTACCCTTAATCTTCTATTGTGTAAATATGATTTTACCCATTCCAGCAGTGAACCACGAATTCCAAGAAAATATAATTTTTCAATGACAAAATTGGAACATACTGTATCAAAAGCACAGGTCAAATCAAAGAATAAACCTGCCACCACTTCACCATTGTCCATCTTTTTGTGTAATTCCTGAACAATATGCACAGCTGCATCTTCCGTTGATAAATTTTCACGAAACCCAAATTGGTTGTCCGTTAATACATTATATTTATTTATAAATGCAACAATTCGTTTACTGACCAATTTCTCAATTAATTTAGAAAAGGAACTTAGCATACTAATTGGGTGAAAATTTTCCATCTCATTAATATTCCCTTTTTTGTAGAGGGGCAAAACAGAGGCAGTTTTAAGTCTGCTAGGAAAATATCCTTTCAAAATTGATTGATTGATGATAAATGATAATGGCTCAGCAATTTCATTCGCAACATGTTTTAAAATTCTAGAGGACACTTCATCAAATCCACTTGAATTGTTTTGTTTTAAGTTAAAAATTTGATTCACTATCTCTTGCGAAGAAGTAATATTGTCAAAAAATAATGAATTTTGTATACTGTTACCTATAGTACAATTATGAGATAGAATTGTGAAGTGCTCGTTAAGTCGAAGAAAAAAACTTGCAAAACAATTTGCAACGGTTTGCGGATCGTCAACACTTATATTATTGATGTTAAGGGAAATATTATACATCTCATTTTTGACGTATGTAATTGATCATTCACAATTTTCCAAATTTTTTTATTTTTGTTTTCTGCGCAATCGGTTTGTTTGGCAAAAAACTGTTTTTTTCTAAATATAAGTTTATTGTTGAATTTCTTTTTTCTTTCTTTATAGAGCTTTGTAACATGTTCTTGTCTAATATTAGTAACTAGCCAATGTAAGTTTTTCAGTTCTACATATTCATCCATCAGATCCTTAGTAAACCAATTCTTTTTTTGTGATTTCTTTTTAATTGCGTAAACAACAACAGGACAAGAAAAATCAAAATTTTCTAAAAATACTGAATAAAATTTATCAAACATTACTTCAACGTTGTTGCTATAACATTCCTTCCAATCTACCTGATTTAATAAATTTCGCAATTTTTCTAAGCAAGTAAAGACAAGTTACGCTTTGATTTAGTTTCTTTAATTTTCTTAGCAGGCAATGGGATTAAGGGTTAGTTTTAATTGTCAAAATATTTCTAGTGTAATTGTATCTATAGTTACCTCAGTATTTATATTGTTATTGTGTTTGTCAAGCTGAAATAAAGTAATTTTTAAGTTTTAGAATTTTTGTGTTGGTCGTAAAAAAGGATAGTATGCAATTCATTTTATAAACATCTCTAAACACTCGCTCCGCTACGCTTCACTTGTCCCAAAATAAATCTTGTGTCGAAAGTGCTGTTTATAAAACTTGTAGCACTATTAAAGCAAACAATTATACAAAATTTTTATAATATAAATAAAACAGTTATTTGTGTAATTAGTGCAAAAAGCGCATATTTGTTGCACGATGTATGAAGTTTGCAACTCGAGACGAAGAAAAATAAAAATCTACTTTTTACACTAGTGCAAAAATAGTTTACATTTTGCACTGATAAATTGCTTTTTGCACTAATGCAAAAAAGTGAAACTTTTGACACAGTACATTAATGCACACTCGAGAAATAAAAAAACCTGACAAGATTTTTGCATTCAAATTAGATTTTCATGGTGTAAAATGGACACTTCCATATTAATGGTTACATTAACTAAAGAAGAAAAAAAATTGGGACATTTTCATTGCATATGATGTGTCCACATAGTAATAATTAAGCTAGATTTCATTCAAATGAACACAAAATAATAATATAGGTAATAAAAATCAATGATAATTTAAAATCTAAAAGATAATAAACAAATTAATTAATTATTGGAGATGCTAAATAATATTTTTAGTTGACAAAATGCTATTTAGAAAGCAATAATTAGAATTACATCTTTTCACAAAAGTTTCAATAGCAAAGCTATCATCATCAACGATCCGAAACGCTGCAGTTTAGTGTTCCGTTCCTTTGATTTAGTAATTAAGTTTTATTTGTGGCATTTGAAAATGCAAAATTAAAAGAGATCAGGAGAATAAGATGACCACCCAATTTCCATTTCAGTTGCCTCAGGGGCACACAAGAGCCAGAATTGCGTTCTCGAAAGTGCTCTTTCACGACTACAAACGGTTTGTCTACCAATGTTGAGGCAGTGATTTTTTTTTTTTTTTTTTTTTTTTTTTTTTTTTTTTTTTTTTTTTTTTTTTTTTTTTTTTTGTTTTTTTTTTTTTTTTTCCTTTTTTTTTTTTCTTTTTTTCTTTTTTTTTTTTTTTTTTTTTTTTTTTTCTTTTTTTTTTTTTTTTTTTCTTTTTTTCTTCCCTCCCTTTTCCTTTTCTTTTTTTTTTTCTTTTTTTTTTCTCCTTTTCTTCTCTTCTCTCTTTCTCTTTCTCTCTCTTTCTCCTTCTCCTTCCTTCTCCTTCTTTCCTCCTTTTTCTTCTTCCTCCTTCTCTCCTCCCCCCCCCCCCCCCTCCCCCTCTTCTCCTCCTCTTCCTCTTTCCCTCTCCTCCTTCTCCTTCCTCTGCCCCCCCCCCCCCCCCCCTCCCTCTTCCTCCTCCCCCTCCCCCCCCCCCCCCCCCCCCCCCCTCCCCCCTCCCCCCCTCCTTTTTTTTTTTTCTTTTTTTTTTTTTTTTTTTTTTTTTTTTTTTTTTTTTTTTTTTTTTTTTTTTTTTTTTTTTTTTTTTTTTTTTTTTTTTTTTTTTTTTTTTTTTTTTTTTTTTTTTTTTTTTTTTTTTTTTTTTTTTTTTTTTTTTTTTTTTTTTTTTTTTTTTTTTTTTTTTTTTTTTTTTTTTTTTTTTTTTTTTTTTTTTTTTTTTTTTTTTTTTTTTTTTTTTTTTTTTTTTTTTTTTTTTTTTTTTTTTTTTTTTTTTTTTTTTTTTTTTTTTTTTTTTTTTTTTTTTTTTTTTTTTTTTTTTTTTTTTTTTTTTTTTTCTTTTTTTTTTTTTTTTTTTTTTTTTTTTTTTTTTTTTTTTTTTTTTTTTTTTTTTTTTTTTTTTTTTTTTTTTTTTTTTTTTTTTTTTTTTTTTTTTTTTTTTTTTTTTTTTTTTTTTTTTTTTTTTTTTTTTTTTTTTTTTTTTTTTTTTTTTTTTTTTTTTTTTTTTTTTTTTTTTTTTTTTTTTTTTTTTTTTTTTCTTTTTTTTTTTTTTTTTTTTTTTTTTTTTTTTTTTTTTTTTTTTTTTTTTTTTTTTTTTTTTTTTTTTTTTTTCTTTTTTTTTTTTTTTTTTTTTTTTTTTTTTTTTTTTTTTTTTTTTTTTTTTTTTTTTTTTTTTTTTTTTTTTTTTTTTTTTTTTTTTTTTTTTTTTTTTTTTTTTTTTTTTTTTTTTTTTTTTTTTTTTTTTTTTTTTTTTTTTTTTTTTTTTTTTTTTTTTTTTTTTTTTTTTTTTTTTTTTTTTTTTTTTTTTTTTTTTTTTTTTTTTTTTTTTTTTTTTTTTTTTTTTTATTATAAAAATTTTTTTTTTTTTTTTTTTTTTTTTTTTTTTTTTTTTTAAATTTTTTTAATTACTTTTTTTTATATTTTTTTATTTAAAAAAATTAATTGGCATTTCAATAATCTAAAATTTATTTATAGTATTTAACATTACTAGCAAGGTAAAACGGTTTTTACTGGCGGACAGAAGGATATGACTGACGAGTCGAAGACGAGTCTGTCACCTTCTGGAGCCAGTAAAACCCGTTACCTTGCGTGTATTGTTGAATGTTTTATTTGTTCCTCACTTGTAAAAAGTTATTATAAATGAATAATAAACCATTAAAAATTCTAAAAATTTCGAAAATCGGAGAAAAAATCATGTGAGCTTTAGACGTATTGCTTTGGAAACGCACGGCACTTATTTTGTTGATTAATTATTTCATTTCAATTTCACGTTTCCGGAACGTTTTGCTGGTGAGATTTACTGAAATGAGTGTCCCGCAAGCTATCATTGATGAAGCAGCAAGTGTAGTTGCAAGATTACTGCCCGAAAAATCTTCATCAAGGTATGAATACGAGTACGCGGAGTTCAAAAAGTGGCAAAAGGAAAACAACGTGACTGGTGTTACGGAAGACGTTATATTAGCGTATATCAATAAATTGTCTGCCAAATTCAGCCCGAATTCTTTATGGTCGAAGTGGTCAATGGTTAAGAGTTGTTTGGCAGTTAGAGAAAACATTGATGTTTGCAGGTTTGTTTCCTTATATTTATTAGTCAGGTTTTTAGTTACATATGTCATTTTCTAGATTTCATAAAGTGGTTGCGTTTTTGAAAAGACGAAATGAACGCTACGTCCCCAAGAAAGCCAAGGTTCTGACGAAAGAGCAAGTGGAAAAGTTTATCATTGAAGCTCCTGACGAGAAGTGGTTACTTGCCAAAGTCATTACCATTTTTGGTATATTTGGATGTTGTCGGTGCGATGAGCTTCTATCCCTCACTGTAAATGACGTGGAGGATTTGGAGAAATATATTGTTGTCACCTTACGAGAGACCAAAAATTTAACGACAAGGAGGTTTACAATAACGGACGATGGGTGTAGCTTTAAACCTTGTGCTCTTTATCGGAAATATGCGGCCCTACGACCTCCAAGAAGTAAAGATCTGCGGTTGTTCTTGACGTACCGCAGTGGAAAATGTGTCGCCCTAAATGCAGGTCAACATACTGTAGGCGCAATACCCAAGAAAATTGCTGAATATTTGGAATTAGAAGAACCGGCACTTTATACAGGGCATTCATTTCGACGAACTGGAGCAACGATGGTGGTTGATGCAGGTGGTGATACTTTGGCTCTGAAGCGTGCAGGGGATGGAAATCAACACAAATTGCAGAAAGCTACGTAGATGATTCGATTAATAATAAGATTAAAATGGCAAAAGAATGTTTCCACTTGAAGAATCCACGCCATCCACTTCTACAGAAAATATATGCGCAAGTACAAGTGACATAACATCTCCTGGAAACTTCAATATTACTGGAAATCGCCACTGCACCATGATATTTAATGTATACGATAGTAATAAAACCCAATTTTCAAATGTTAATAACAAATAAATCACGTTAGAGAGTTTGTCTGTCATTTCAAATTACCTATAATAAGGTAAAATATGAGGACGCGTGTAAAATTTTACAGGCTAGCCAGTTATATTTTACAAGTTAGTAGCTAGTTAAGAGGCATTTTCAAGGTAACTATAGTGAGTTGATAAGCTCCTGTTTACAAGTGAGGAACAAATAAAAAATTTTTTTTTTTTTATACTTTACACCACCTTTTATTTTTTATTTTTTTTTTTTTTTTTTTTTTTTTTTTTTTTTTTAATTTTTTTTTTTTTTTTCTTTTTTTTTTAATTTAAAATAAAAATTTATTTTTATTTAAAAAAAAAAAATTTTTTTTTTTTTTCTTTCACCCTTCTTCCTTCTTTTATTTTTTTTTATAAATTTTTTTTTTTTCTTCTCTTTCTTTTTTTTTTTTTTTTTTTTTTTTTTTTTTTTTTTTTTTTTTTATTTTATAAAGACAGATTTATTTTATTAAAAAAAAAAAATTTTTTTATTTTTTTTTTTTTTTTTTTTTTTCAAATAAATATATTTTTTTTTTTTTTTTTTTTTTTTTTTTTTAAAAAAACACAACAATTTTCTATTTTTTTTTTTTTTTTTTTATTTTTTTTTTTTTTTTTTTTTTTTTTTTGTTTTTTTTTTTTTTTTTTTTTTTTTAAATACAAACAACAAAATTTTTTTTAATAAAAAATACAATTATTTTTCTAACAGCACTTTTTAATATATAACATTGGATTCATTTTTTTCTTTTTAAAAAAAAAATTTATAATAATAATTTTTTTATTTTCCTACTTACTACACAAAACAATCATATTATAACAGAAAGTTTCTATATACTAGTAACTATTAACTACATCTAATAGAAAAAGAAAATTAAAATACAATTACCAAAAGAAAACTGAACTTAAAAATCATTAAGTATATGAACATAATATAATTTATGAAAAATAATTATTTAATGTATGGTGAAACTGTGCTAACGAATTAGAAAATATATCAATACAATTAGAGCTCATGTTATTATATATTCTACACATTTGTAATATAGGTGAGTTGTAATGCTGATTAGTGTAGGCAATAAAAAATAAATAAAAAGTGTAGGCAATAGGTATATAGAATGTACTCGCGTTTCTAAAATTATGAACGTTACAATTAAGAAATACATTTCTCAATAGCTCAAAATCATAGTAGATATGATTAACTAATTTATATAAGAACGTTAAGGAAGAAATCAAACGACGTGTCTCCAAGGTTTTAGATTGAATTCAGTTAATAAGTTATTATAAGGATAATGTCGTATTGGCCAGTTATTATGTTTTTTATAATATAAGTGCTTTAAGAATCTATTCTGTACGGTTTCTAGATTTTTTTATGTGAAGCATAGTGAGGGCTCCAGACAATTGAGTTATATTCAAGTATACTTCTAACAAACGAATAGTATAGTTTCTTTAGAATTAATATGGACTTAAAGTTTTTACAAGAACCTATAATGAATCCTAAACTTTTACAGCAGAATTACTAATCACTTGCACATGTGTTTTAAAATTTAAATTACAATCAAATGTAACACCTAAATCTAAGTATTTACTTACTCTCAAAATAGAAGTATTGTTGATGTCATAATCAAATTAAATCACTGTTAGTTTATTTGTGAATGACATAGTTTTACACTTATTTTCATTAATAGTTAAATTATTTCTATTACACCAAGAACAAAATCGATTTAAGTTTGATTGAAGTGTTAAGCAATCTACATGACTATTTATAACTTTAAATAGCTTAGCATCATTTGCATATAACAAGATGTTGCAATCAATGTCTTTAACAATATCATTTATGAATATAGTAAATAAGTTTCCTTTGTATTTACGAACAATCTCAACGCGTCCGGTTTACTGAAGTATAGTTTATTTTACATGTTAATATTGAAAAGTAATTGTACGACATCATACGACTGTTGAAAGCTATAATGTGTCACTCGTCCAAATAAAATAGAGTAACAGACAAAGCACACGGGTACAGGTAGTACATCACAATACATCTAGATACCTTCAAATTCAAAGAAGAAATGTTCGATCGTTCAGAGACAAATTAAATAAAACTTTTATGGTCATGTTAATTAATATACCTGGTTATTAAAATCAGAAATCAATTAGAAATTTAACATACTTCCGCAGCACTGCTTTGGAGTAAAGCACAAATCAATTTTTAGGTTAAGTAATCAATTTTTCTTACAAACACTGCAGTTTAACCGGAACCTTCTTTTACAAGCGTCAGTTAATATCCAATTAAAGATGGTTAAAATGTTACAATTAATACGTATAAAGAGTCTAATTCATTATCAATAGTGAATAGTGGACTCCTAGTAAATTATTAAGATCTTTAGGAGTTTTGCCTCCTCCAACCCAAACTCCTAAAGAAGGCCCAAGAATTAATTGGGAAGTCATTATCAATTTTGGTAATGCAAATTCTTAAAATACCAAACCTTAATTATGTTCCAAGTTTAACACAATAAAATTACTTTCAAAAACAGGAAGATTTTTTTGTGGTTATGTTTATTTTATGAATGTATGTGACATTAGCAAAAACTCAAAATGAAATGTATGCAACCATTGAATCAGGTCAGTAATAATGTTTTCTTCAAGCGACAATAAAACGTCATATTATTGAACTACTGGCAGACGCTAAAAACTTTTTCACTGTCTAGACATTAAAAGCAAAACAGTTATTTTGTTTTCACAACTATTTAGAGGTTGGTACCTCGGTTGTGTCATATTATGTAATGTAACAGTAAAGTACCAACTCTGATTTGTCGAGAATAAAACGTCACCATAACACTCAAAAATCTCGAAACCATTTGAAAATAACACCCACGAAAACTAGCAATAAACGCTTGAAGAAAAAATAATATATTTCACTTGGGTTAAAAAATGTAATTGTTTTGCTTACATTTGCTGTCTCGGCTGACGCCTCGCCAGCAAACTTTCTAAGCTCAACAATTATATTGTTTAACTCCTAGTAAAATAATCTACTATTTTGCACTTCCTATATTTAATGATTCACTTTACACCCGCTTCCGAGAGCGTAAAATAACTCTTTTTCGCTCGATTTACTTTTGCGCCCGCATTTTTTACTTTTACGCCCGCTTTTACTTTTAGGCCCGCTTATATCGTTAATACCGAATTGATCCGATAATTTACGAAAATAATAAAATAACAGTACTAAATTACGCATGAGAATCGCTATAAATTATTGTTAAAAAATCAATTTTTTTTCTGAAAATATATAAATTAAATTGTAAAATCTAAATATAAAGCAAAATTTTCTAGAGTGTGGAAGTGGAATACATTTTACCTAACCCAAAGCTAACCTATAATTGTGAAAGGTTATTTGTTTAATTTAATTAACTGATTTGCATTACAATTGCTCTTTAACTTGTAGTGAAAATAGAATAAATTCTATGTGTTGATTACCTCAGCCTTACAGATTCATAGGCACAAAATATAAATTGAAATAACTCGATTAATATAATTATACACTTCAATTAGTGTTTGTTAAAAAGTACATACAAAAAATAAGAATAACTACAAAATAGAATAACTTTATTGTTGCCATATTCTCTATCGATTGGTTTTCTTTAAGTACCTATTTAACTTTCTACAGTTCCGACGAAATAAATAGACTAGAAAAATCACTCTTAATTATTCTTTGCTGATTTGCTAAAGGTAATTTGGTATCAGATGTCAGATCTTTTCTTTTATTCTGTTAATTAAAATTTATCCCACAAATTCTTTTCACTTGTCACAATTGCTTCAAATGTAGTAATATACAAATGTACCTGTCCTCGTACTGCGGCTAACAAAAACAATATTAATAATAAACTTCTGATATTTTACTTACTCTCTTAATATAACAATAGACATAACAGTATAATACATCAAAATTCCTTTGCAAAGTTCCTTTAGAAATACATGGAAAGAAAAGTAAACAAACCGTTTGTATGTCCCTTGTTGCCACTATTACAGCAAAATATTTTGTTTGCATTACTCGCCGAAAAATCAACAGATGTCGATCAAATCCGTATCGACAAGTGTATTTAATTCATCAAAAAATTAATAGCCAAAAGAATAAAATGTTTAGCGTGGTTTAGCGTAATCGCCCAATTAGGAGCACACCGAAAGAAAGAAATTTGCATCGCATTCACAGTTTTAATATTATCTAATTTGCAAAAAGTGCACATAGTGGCAACACTCGTAATAAGCAAAATTATAACTTAAAAGAACATCATTTTTACTTATACGAATCATAAACATAGGGCATACATACAAAATTATTTTAACAAACCCTAAACAACATATGTGGATAAGTAAATTTCCTTATTTTAAGTTAACATTAACATTAATATGACAATTATTGCAGTTGCTAAAATTAAACAAAGGAAGAGCTTCTGAAATTGTAGTCGTTTCTTCATTTATTTCCACGAGGCCTGTGGTACATGTTGTGGCAGAAGAATTCGAGGTAGTGGTGGCACTATTACTTACTTCGTAAGCAACGTAGCTTGTAGACGGCTTATCAGTTTGTTGTTGGCATAAAATTTTTTCCGCAGTGGCTTTCTTATTGCTTAAAGAATTCTCAATATACCCTTCAGCTACTGTAGTGGATTTCCACCCACCGTGCCTTTTGATTACACTAAGAGATGCTCCTGAATCTGCAAGCAAGGATGCAGAGGAACGTCTAAAACAGTGGCCTGTATATAACTGAGGCTCAGCAAGCTTAAGAAAAGTGGCTATTCTTTCTGGAATTTTCCCGAAAGTGTTTTTCCCACAGGTTGAGAATAACATTTATTATTTTGAAACTTCAAAAAAATCTATTATGTCCTTGACTAGATGTGTCTACCATCTTACGTAATGTAATATATTTACGACATATTTCTACAAAATTTATAGGATTGTCTTCACGACTGTTAATTGTAAATACTCTATCTGTTTTAGTTTTGGTATTCTTTAAAGTTACCAATATGGATGAATTTAAGTCCGTTACATCATCGATTGAAAGTCGAACCAACTCATCTTTTCTACACGCTCCAGCTACACCAAAGATTAGTGTAACCTACATTATTTATTATTAAACATTAGCAGTGTGTACATATACAAATCAAAATTACAACTCACCTTTATCAATAAATATGCGTTATCCGGAGCATCAGTTAAAAATGTATATATGTCTTCTCTGCTAAGTATTTTGGACTTTTGGGTTTATAACCTTCGGCTTGCCTTTTTAGAAATGCGATTAACTTGGTAAACTTGCTAATATCGATGTTATTTTTTACTCCTAAAGTTGCTTTCAGCATCGAATAATGTGACCAAAGTGTAGAAGATCTGTATTGTTTTGAAATTTCTGCAAAATATACTAAGAGCACATTTTCGGTGTAGTGTGTTGCTTTTTAAGCCGACACCATTTTAAAAAGTCATCGTATGACTTTTCATAAATTTTCTCGATTTAGCAGGTAATAAATCCAGAACCACGTTACTTGCTTCCTCTTTAATATCGGGAGGAGTATTAGTAAGTTCTTCATCAGTTTCCATTTTCCCTTTTGCTGATTTTCAAAATTTTATAATTCAAAATTTGAAACGACCGACGCGACGCGTAGTAGCGACGCGTTTAGGAATGCCGGTAAAGAAGAAAATTTAATTCTTAATTGTTATAACCTACAGTAGAAGTCGCGAACAGTTTATTTTCATAAATTTAAATTTTTTAATTAGTTTATTATTATGTTAGAGGTTTTAATTTATGTGTTTGTTTTTTTAAACTAATTAGTACTATTATTTTAAGATCTTTTTGTATGGTGTGTTAAAATTAAAATAAAATACGTAATTAAAAATAAATTTGTATCGACTTTGTATTACTAAGAAGTGCAAAAAAATTTGTATGCACCACAGGTGTAAAGAACTTTAAGCCCTCACATGATTGTTGCCCTCGCCTACGGCTCGGACAACAATTTTCATGCTCGGGCTTAATAGTTTTCCTTTACACCCTTGATACATAAATAACTATTTTACACGATCAAGCGTAAAATTGACTTTTTTAACCCCATTTTTGAGAGTAAAGTAGAACATTTTGCCCGCGGGCTTAAAAGTGTTACTTTTGCGCCCGTGGACTTTTGGTTTTAAATCGTCAAAATTGATCTAATGTATTGCTGTATATTGTATTGATTATTCTGTAATCAACTTTAACAATATTGTAATGATTGATACGCTTGTTAAAAAACTATATTCTGTAAACGTTTATGTGCAATTCGCACTTACACTTCACAGTGCTTCTATTTCACTGCATGAATGCAGCCATCCCTTCTTAAAACTTTAGTAGTGTAATCTCCTTAACCTAAGGTTAATCATTTTTCTTCTACTTTTCCCTTCCTTTATTTTCTATTTGCTTATTTTAGTCCTGTTATCGCTTGTTCTCTATGATTTTGCATTCCGTTTTATTATTTCCATCGTAATCCTACTCCTGTATGACAAAACAGTTTTTATAAGGCTAAACACATTTCAAAACCTTTGTTTCGGGTAAGCATAAAATAAGTGTGTAATTTATTATTAATACCTGCTTATATTTTAGATTAACAACATGTAGAATGCGATTCAAATAAGGTCGTTTATTTCCAAAACATAGGTCAGACTAGACCTTCACAATCATTAAAACAGACCCTAAATTGTCAATGTCGTCAATGGATAGCTGCGACAGTTCCTCTCTGCGGCAAGTCCCAGCAATTCCAATGATTAAAGCCACCTAATTTTTTATATTATGTTAGGTATAATATTATTAATCAAAACAATTTACTTACTTTAATCATTAAAAATCTATTATTTGGAGATTCTATAATAAATTTTAAATAGTCTCCCCTTGTTAAAATTTTTAATTTTTTAGGTTTGTATACAGTTACTTTTTTGAAATTGCTTATTTCTAGATTTTCATTAATTGAGATAGCGGCCTTCAACATTGAATAAATCGACCAAGGTGTTGATGATTTAAATACTTCTGACTTCTCAAATAAATATGCTAGAAGCACATTTTTTGATGTTTTTGCGTTTTTTCCGAGACACTTAATATAATCATCGTAAGATTTTTTAGAAATTATCAGCGATTTTTGACCTCCTCAAAGGAAGCACAACTAGCGACCATTTCTGGTGGCGTATAAGATATCGAAAAATCTTCCATGTTTTTGTTACATAATAATTTGATGCTTGCAATTTTACAATATGACAGTCACTGTGAGTGATAAATGAAAAATTATGTAAGACACCTATGATGGTAATAATATAGTAGATTATAGCAATTTGTAAATGTTTTTACTTTTTTGTATACGAAGATAATGAAACATGTAAAAAATTATGTATGCAGCTCGGTCGTAAAGCTGTTTTAAGCCCTGGTCCTGATTGTGTACACGTACATTCCTCTGGGCCTAAAACAGCTACTTTACGCCCTTGCTACATAAATAACTATTTTAGGCGCTCATCTTAAAAAGAGACAATTTACGTCCTCATTTGCGGCCGTAAAGTAACACTTTTTTGTACTCATCTGTCAAAAAAAAGTAAAACGGCCGCTTCGTTGAATTACGATACCCATGCCTCATTTCAATAAAGTATAATAAATTGATGTGACATAGTTTTTTATTTTTTGTAAACAATAATATCCTTAAGATTTGCGTATTTTGTATTCGTTGTCTTAGATGAATAACTGCAAAAGTGCATATTATTTCTATTCTGTATCTATTGTATCAACAAAAAATAAAATATAATTTGAAAAAAAACTGAATAAAAATTCTTGACAATGTCAAATTGTTTCATTCTTTTAGCATTCGTACGTTATTTTTAGAGTGAGCACCTAAAAAACGTTGTGTGTACCGCGGCTGTAAACGTTTTTACGGCCTTTTCAAATTCAAAACAATCAGAGCGGCCGAAAAAACCTACTTTACAGCCTTGATACACAAATAACTATTACTAGTCAGTAAAAAATTACAAAGCAAATATCGTAATCGTCTATTTCGAAACTTTTTATATGCATGACAATTGCCGTCAATAAACATTGATATTCAAAGTATTTATCCTGTAAAATGATGGGCGTTTAAGCCGTTTGTTATTATTATGGTTATTATTAACCAATGTCAAGAAGAACAAATACAAACGAAAAAGTAAGTAATGACACGCAATAGGTAAAACGTCGATTTAAGGTGAACGTCTGATTGATTTAGTGCGTGTTTATTTTTAGTTGTACAATTATTATTTTTAAACATTAAAAGTTTCTCTAATTTCAGACCATTGACTTTCTAATTACGTCTACTGAACTAAATAAAAAAGTTCATAAATCGAATACATGCGATCCTCTACATTCCTTTTATAGATTTTCTCGACGGTGAAATACTACTAAAAATATTATTAAAAACTAACTCTATCAAACCAACTTTAATATTTGGCAATTTTAAAGCAAGCATATTCTGTTAGACATAGCATCAATTGTTAAACTAAATAATACCACTTCGTTAAAGCGACATTTTCTCAAAATAATCTAAGGAACTAACTTAAAATTCAGTTTTTAGGTATAATTTCGTTATGATATATCTTCAATATGATTAAAATTCTATAAGGTGTGCCCAAATTAAGAAAATTGATACGTAGAGCGCGTGGCGCTCACAAAATAACAAAATAACTGCGGGCGCGGCGAGTGAGTAATGGTAGGCGCCACTAAATTTATTTACGTTAAAAGAGTCGGGGTTAAGGAGACAAAACAATTATAAATTCAGTAGTTATTAACTAAATATTAACTAGATATTTTCGGTTATATAAATAAATAATAACTAGATAATAAAGAGCCATATTGAATGAGAATAGATAGAAAACTGAAAACTAATGAAAATCAAACCAAACGTAATTAGAAGAATCTCTTTTAAAAAATTAAAAAAATACTGTATAAATTGGTCCATGGTATCTTAACAGAGAGATTTCATACGTATTTAAATGCGTAGCGATTATTTCTAAATTACTTTCCGCTTGCACCAACCTACTTCCTGATGTACAGCATTCATCACAAGGAAATGGAATATTGTAAGACGTTGAGGCTTTGCAAATACATACTATTCATATTAATATCGTGTAGAAGTATAGAATAGATAAAATCTAGTCAAACAGTAATATCAACTACCTCGTTTAAGAGTCCTCAGCATAGTAGTTCGCTCCTTTGAATTTGAAATCGGTGGCGACAAATAAACGGCATATGTTGGAGACCCCGACCTGATTCTCGACTAAATCTCGACACGATCGAAGCTAGACCCCACGCAATGTCTCAAACCTGGCAAAAGCATATGTAAAGGCACATGTTTTTTACTTGTAGATACGACCAAACAATTCCAAAAACTCCTACGGCAAACATCGACTCGATCCAAACCATAAACAACCGCAGAATAACCACACCCAGTCAAATCATGAGAAGAATGGTAATCGATACCGAGAGCAAAGATGTTCCAGAAAACCAAAACAAAAAATTCAGTTCTTAGTGATACTGCAAGTATCGACATCTTAAAAAATATCGCTATCAATTGTTTATTTAAGGTAGTTCCAGGCAAGTACAATCGATTGAAAAAAATTATATTTTGTAAATTTGGTAGTGTGAAGAAAAATGCGCGCCCTTAATTATTTATTTTATGCATTCTTACTTTGCTCATTACCTCTTCATAATCTTCTAATAGAATGCATCAATATCAAGAGAAATACAAAGAACAAGAAAACCATTATGTAACACTGACTTTCAAAATTTAATCATGAGGTTGTCTTAGAGAATGAGCATTATAATGGTTACATACTTAAATTAAAGGTAATTAAGTTCAATTATTTTTATTATTATTATTTGTCACAATAACTAAATAATTTTATCAGTTGACTTAAATCATTACAATCCCGTAAGACAAAGTAATTTATAGTTGCAAGTTTTGTTGAAATTTCGAGACCCTGTACTATATTTTCAATTGTATTACTTGTAATTTTATTAATTTGAATAATGTTTGTAAGTCATTTTTGATTTTTAGCACGTGTACTCAGCATGCGAATTTCGATGAAAACGTAAAGACGGGTTACTACATATTTTTTAATCATAAAGAAGGATTTCTTCTGCTCCAAAAAACAATTAAAATCCTGTGTCAGAATGTATCCATTTAAGCATGTATGTAATATTCCGAAACATATGAGTGCTTTACACTACTAGTTTTTCATTTTGTCGTTTTAGACCA
Source organism: Abscondita cerata (assembly GCA_030710515.1). Lineage (NCBI taxonomy): Eukaryota > Metazoa > Arthropoda > Insecta > Coleoptera > Lampyridae > Abscondita > Abscondita cerata. Next base: position 88,902 of record JALBCR010001716.1, on the reverse strand, counting down.
TTTTATCAAATAGTATATAAGTTTGACTGCTAACCGGGATCAATGCAATAATTTTTACTGAAACACGCAAATGACGCTAGAATAATATATTAAAAAGTTGCAGAAGGAAACCTATTCAAGCACGAAGTTCCTGGATAAGTTTCTCTATTTCGGTTTTTATTTATATTATCTACCGCTTTTAAAAGGTTGGCAATTATCTACTGTCAATAAAGTGAGATTTTTGTGCAAAACTTCAAAATAAAAATTAAAAATGGGCGCTGGAATATAGATATTCTAATAGAAACACGATTATTCAGAATTACAACATTTTTAATAAACTATATAATTTAATAAACGAAAAAGGTTAAACTAAAATTGATGTAAAAAGTTTTTTTCAGAAACAATCGATCTTACACTCTTCTCGCGTCAGAAAATAAATTTAAGCAGCACCCATAACTTAATTAAGAACGCGTAGGATAAAATAAAAAAAAATAGAAACAAAAATACTTCAAGCGTAGTTCAAAGAAAGTTTTTGTCACGATTAATTAATAAATTTTCAATAAATTTTAGAAGCAAAATACTAAACGTTCAACATTAAATTGACAGATAACTTAATTTATTTTAATGTCATTTAAAAATAAATTTCTGAATTAAACGTACATTCTAATTTAAACAGTAAAATGATCGTCAGTTTGGAACAATTTCAAGCAATGCCAAAATATACGTTTATGCAAACAAAATTGGAGAAATTAAGTTTGAAACTCAATCTACGTCGTAAATATGCGATTTCTGGAAGCTTACCAACTTTTTAATGAAAGATTGCATTTGATATAATTTTTTGTTACTTTCTTTGTTTTGTGTTTATTAAATTAATTGTTTTTTTGACTAGTTACTTACATTTATGGCACTAATTTTGATCGTATCCAAAAAACAGTTTTTTAAAATATTCAAGGTGAGGCACTACTGACAAACTATTCTGTAACATCAAAACGACAAATAATGTTGGAAAATTTAAGGTTATTTTAAATGAAATTCTCTATTTTTAAATTATGTTATATAAAATAATGCAATCCCTATGTTGCGTTTCTTAGATTACGTGATCGGCAGACTCTCGGAAAATACTTAACATTAATGTTACACCACCTTACTAAGAGCTTTCTTACAATCGTTTATTCAATAATGAGTATTATATCATGGTGTACAGAGTGTTTTTTATACTGCGACATAACAGTAACTTTAAAACTGAAATAACCGATTAATTTAAATAGAACACCCTGTATTTCTGCAGTTGCTGGAAGATAAATTAATTTCCTTTCAGTTGGTATTAGGGTAACTTACCACCAACTCTTATAGTTTTGGATATAATTTTAGAAATATATATTATAACATTTAGTAGTTTACTGGATCTAAGTTACTTGTGAGATACCTATCTGTTCATTATTTTGCACTATTCCATATCACTAATACATATGTTATTGTGACTTTAATGTATATCACAAATTAACTTTAAATGATTAGATTAATAGTTATTTGAGGTTTGGAAACCGTTGCCCAATCTAGTAAATAAACATATTTTGATATGGTACCATTTCCTCGAGCACCATATACAGTTTTTTAATATATCGTCTCGAATGATCTCTAATATGTATGCCTTTAGTTTTTTAACATTATTTTTTGTTTTGATGCTACAGAATAGTTCGCTAGTAGTATACTTATTTCGTTACCAAAGATAATAACATTGCAGGGGAGATTAATAAACTAAGAAATGCCAACAGTTAATTGTAACGGCAATTGAAGGTGTAAGTGCAAAATCGTTATCAATAGTAATAACTTCAAATGCAAAACACTCATGCCGATAACAAACCACCATTTATTTCTGTACAGTAGCATACACTCAACGAAAGAATACCTGATGCGCTTTTATTATGAGCTCATCGAGGGTAAACTAAGCGGCATTTAGTTTATACTATTAGGTTCTATGAGATGTCGTAAGACACGCATTTCACTGTGATGAATACAAATTTTCACGAACTGCCCACACTATTAAAATCAGAACTTTTTACAAGAAGTTCAAAATGTCAAATATAAGACCGGTTCTAAAATAATTAGTTTTGAAACATGTTTTATTAGTAGCATTTGTTTTTTATCTATTTTAACGCTAAGTACACCCACAAACAAAAATATTTGTAGCACAAACTAAAACACGAAATAACAAAAACATATGCCACGTGGTTCCCAGTAGAATAGTTTTGTTGGTATTTTGATTGATTGGATCTTAAGAATCGTAAATTTTTGATTTAAAACTATCTTAGTATCTGTGATAAGTTCCTAAACACGTAATCCGCATCAGATGGTTTTTTTGTGCGTATTTACAATACTTGCAAATATTTAGCAAGAAAACTAAATTGGCAATTAACAATATTGCAATGAACATACTGTTTTACTTCATCGAGTCTTTGTTCTGAAATGGTTAAAATGATTAACAATAACGTAACTTCTAATATCCGGTTATATTCATCACGAAAGAAGTTAATCGAAAAACAAACGAATTACAAGAAATTCACAAAAAAGACGGAGAATTTCTTAAATCAAAAGTACGGCTCTCCGTGTCCAAGAGCTTTCCAATTCAACTTCATCCATATGGAATTCACTTGATCTTTGTGTTTCGTCATTAATCCACTTGGTATTCTCGTCAAAACCTCAAAATTAACGCATCCTATCTGTATTTGGCTCCTGTAGATAGCGATTACTTATTTCAGGAAAACTAGAAATTCTGCATTTTTCCTTCATAGCTTTTATTATATCTACGGATCCGTTTGCCTTTAGCAGCTGGTGGTTGCTAACTAAGTTTTTACGGTCGTAGCTCTATAGTTAGGTACATTAGTTTTGATTCCCGGTGCAAACATCGCATTTTTCGGGACACTATCTCGCAAAGCAATAGCAGAGTATAATTGACTATTAAACCTCTACAATTTAACCGTTATAAATGTACGTTAAACTGTAGGTCTCATGTACAGGGTTTCTATAAATGATTTTCTCATCAATTTGGCAATTAAATGAACAAAATTAACTATAAACGATGAACAGCACACAATTACAAAATGGATAATAAGTACAACTAAACGACGAAATAACTGACAGATGATGCCATTAGCATAAATTAATTCACTATCCATTTAAGCAGCAATTTGCATTTTTAAGATTTTCAAACGCTTACCTGATGAGACAATGATTTATAGAAGCTCGGTATATGTTTCATCACATACATATGCGGAGGGTTCTGCAACGTCCAATAAGATATACGCAACTTAAAAAAGAAGAAGAAAAAGTTTGTTGATACTTACTCTGTATGACTATTTGCAGGTACTTCGCAGAGAACTTTTGAATTACTTGGTCAGCTTTCATTTTGCAATATTTTTCGCAAATCTTCTAGTCTTTTTATTATGGATTTTTAGCACCATTACAGCGGTAATGTTTGAGCAGTTTTAGACTCTTGCAGTTCTTGCACGAAGTATCGTAGACTAAATATTGATATTCTTTGAGAGTCGCACCTCTGTAATTAAGAAAAGGTGTGAACCATGTCTACCCGTCGTTTATATTTCTTCTTCTGGATGAGTATGGCATTCTTCCTCTATTGAAGTTTTAGGATAAGCACATCGTCTGTTGTTTATTCTCGCTCATCTCCTTAAATTTTTATTCAGCGATATGTAGTAACATCAGTAGATTTTTGACAAAAATCCTTTTCTGGGTAACTCGATGTTCGGGCAGGAATTCCTATGAATTCTCCTAAATCATCCAAAATGTATCAAGTTCCTTCCGTTTCTGATTCAAAAGTTTGTTACGTCGTCTATTTTTCTTTGCAATGAGGACCACATCAATCTGTGTTTCAACATCTAAGGATTGAGAAATGCCGTATTTATGGTAAATTTTTGTAAAGGTTTAACGTTACCCGTTCCGTAAAAATTCTGTAAAGATTGAGTTGTCTGGCGATTCCTAGAAATATTTTGTCACTTGCTAGCTTATATCATAATTTGTCACTATTTCTAGCGTTATAGGAAACTCGGACTCGTGGGGTGTTAATCCCCAAGTAATGGCTAGATCAAGTTAGCCACTACTCCTTGCAGTTATTATACGGTTGCCAAATTAATTTTTTTTGACATTCATTAAAATATGGGACATCTATATTTGATTTGATTGAATACTATTTGGTAAAGTCTTAGTAATTGCTTTATTTTCTAATATTGAAAATAAAATTATGTAATTTCCAAAAAAAATTTAATATCTTGAAAACTATAATACTAGGTCCGGCAAAATGTATTACCCATTTTTAAAGAGTTATAAAAATTTATTAACTTGGATAAGATTAAAAAATAATATGGATTTTTAACGAGTAGGCTTTGGAAATTTTGTGACATGTTTTGACAGTTGTTAAAACGGAACGTTGGTCAGTGGAAGATCGTGTGTTTTGTGTTAACAAATTTATTCATTTTACTTCAGTTGTTGTTCAAAGACAATTTCGTCGCCATTTTAACATTCGCCATTGCCGTCAACGTAAAACCATTATATCGTGGTACCGTAAATGAGAGAAGTCGGATCAATTTTAGAAAAAAAGTCAAGCGGAAGACCAAGATTTGCTTGCAATGATCGTAACTAGGGAAGAGTAAGGGCAGCTGTAACTGCTAGCTCAACAAGATGTATTGTTCAGCATGCTGAAGTTCTTCATTTAACAGACAGGAGCATGAGAAGGATGCTAAAAAACAATGAAATTCCACCCATATAAATTAGCCGTAGTTCAAGAATTAAGTGCACAAGGTAAAATTAATACGCTTCAGTTTTGTCGCAATTTTATAAATTTGCGTGAACATCATCAAGGTATAGAATATTATCTTTAGATGAGCGACAAAGCACATTTTTACCTTAACGGTGATGTCAACAAGCAAAATTGTTGTTATTGAGCTGAAGATAATCCTTGTAAAATTCACCAGTGACCTTTACATAGTCTGAAGGTAACCGCCTGGTGTGCCATATCCTCTTCCAAAATTGTTACTGCTCCGCGCTATGCAGAAATGTTGCAAATGTTCTTTTTACCAGCAATACAAAACTCCGGGCAGAAGGTAATAGATATCACTAGCAAGTAATACAAATCGGTGCAAGATAAATTATAATTACCTAAATTTATTACTTTTTTGGTTAGTAGGTACAATAGTATAACAAAAACTCAAACACATTAATTAATTTAATTTTTAACTAATCAGAAGAACATTTACTTCACACCCAACTTAATTATCGTATGTACAACCAAGCTTTTTTATTCTAAATTAACCATTGATAAAAGAAAGTTTTATGTTCCAATTATCAATCCAATGTCATCAATTTGCAGCGGAAAATATGGTTATTAAAATAAAATAAAAAAAAAAAATAAAAATGTATATTTCACATTATAAAGGACGATAACTAACTAATGTGTTATAATTTTAGTTTTAACTAGTTGAAACCCCGTCCTGTCAGACGATAAAACTGTAACTTATGTAAAAAAAAAATTCCGCTACATGCGTCCAAGACCCCTTTCGACCCGCCTTCTCCTTTACGTTACCTGTGCAAAATTCAACTTTTTCCATGGTTACGGTAATCTGCCTGTATATTAGTTGACTCTACTTTCAACCAATTGAGCTCTTATGACGTCACGAAGAAAAAAACTTGTTTGTAAGTATGAAATAATACCATTTTTTGGTAATAAATGTATAACTAGTTGAAACCCCGTCCTGTCGGACGGGTTATGTAAAAGAAAAAAATGTACTACCACATGAGCCCAAGCCCACATAGTTCTACCCCGCAATTCAATGCCGATTTCAATTATATAGTTTTAGATTGGGACCGACAGGGGCTGAAGACATAATAAACAAACACACCAATTTTAGATTTTAGTATATACAGTGTAACCCACTTAAAAATGGAACACTCTCATAAAATTTATATTTATCGTTCGATTTTGACATTAATTATAGAGTTTAGCACAAATCATTACATTAGTGTATATACACATTTTTTTTTTTCAAAAAATCTGACAGGTTACTGAATTGGGCTTTGTCTAGATATAGATAGATTTACACAAACTTCATTAATTATTAAGAATTTTTGGTTAAATTATGAATCACATTATTCTTATGAATTTATGTGTTTTGATAAAGCGACAGAAAATATAATATACAGGAATGGAACAAAAAGTCTGGAAACGCTCAATTATCTCACAAATGGGTAGTACGAATTGTACACTCATGAAATTTAAAACTTGGACACCACAATTTTTGTAAACAAAAGTTTGCACAATGTGAAGCGGGCTTAAGGGTATCATTTACAATTCTAACAGCAGGTAGTCTCAACAGACTACCGTGCAAAATAGAATTCAAGTAATTAAATCTGGCAACATTGCAGATATCAAACTTATCCAAAATGTTGTACAATTCGTACTACCCATTTGTGAGATAATTGAGTGTTTTTTGACTTTTGTTCCACTCTGTATAATAATGTATCATAAAGTACCTATAGTTCATTCTATAATTTTAAATAAAAGTTAATTAAAAGAGGGCAATAAATATAAATATAAATTTTATCAGAGTGTTTCGCTTTCAAGTTTCATGGTAATAATTTAATTTATTTCCTACACCCACTCTCCAATTAAGGATATAACCTTTAATAAAATATTAATTTAGGAGAAATTAAATTTTAATTAGAAAAATCATTTTCAGTTACATTTTCTGAACCATTACATCAAATTTATCCAAGCAAGGGACTTCTTTCTTTAGCTGTTTTTTTTAATTATATATATATGGATAAAATAGTTAAATAAATAAACAACATCATAAACATAATACTAACATTACATTCAGATATAACAAACATTAAACAAAATTGTCAAGGTTTATGTCACAACTGAGGTACTCTTGTACAGAATAAAACGCTTTTTTGACAGCACAACTTGTAATTGCCTTTTAAAATGTTTAATATTGCTCAAATTTTTTAGCTTAAGAGGTAAATGGTTGAATAATTTAATTGGTAAAATGTAGGAACTATTACTAGTTAACGCTAACCTGTGGCAGGGAATATTAATATTGTATCGAATCGAAACTGGTATCGCTCATTGTCACCAACTGTAGAAAAATCATTTATATGTGTTTTAACGTACACAATAGCCTTAAAAATGTAAATACAAGGTAAAGTTAAGATATTGAGCTCAGAAAATATTCTTTTACACAACGTTCTAAACTTCTTAAACGTTATTGTACGAACAATTCGTTTTTGCACTAAAAATAATTCATTCAGATAACGGGAACATCCCCAGCACAATATGTTATAGCTTAAAATAGAGTAAACATTAGCATTATAGTAAGAAAGCAATATATCCATAGTTACAACCTGCCTGAGTCGACTCAATACAAAACATTGCAACGATAATACCTTTGTCAGTTTACTTATTTGATCAAACCAGGTCATATTCTGATCCATCTGTATTCCCAGAAATTTGACAACAAAATTATTAGGTACGCTTTTTCCATTGAATCTTACTAACAAGCTGGAAGAACAATAGTTAGCAGAAAAATAGAACAATTTCTGTTTTACTTATATTTAATTAAAGGGTATAGACTTTTAAAATTTAATTTTTTTAAAGGTTTTGAAAAAAAAATAACTGATGTGTCATCGGCATACAAAATGGTATAATCAGCGCAAAATTTCTTAAAAATATCATTTATAAATACTAGAAATAGAACCGGTAGTGTAGTAAGTACCGTTTCTGGCTCACTTTTGGCGCGAAATTTGAATTTGTAGTGGGGATATTTAAATGTCTGTTGTCCTCGTTTGCCTGCAGGGGCGTCCGTGCATGATCGAAATTGTTCAAGGTCGCTCGGAATTGTTCAAGGTCGTTTGGAATTGTTCAAGGTCGCTCGGAATTGTTCAAGGTCGCGCGGGGAAGTTTGGGGCGGTCCGGGACAGTTCGAGACCGCTCGAGGGTAATTGAACCAACGGGACAAGAGACGGGGTCGCTGTAGGTTAAAGACTTTTGCCCTAAATTAAGTTCACATCTTACTTCGGGGTTAGTGAACTTTCATCTCAATTAATGTAGAATGCTAATGCAGGTTAGCGAAATTTGATATTTCAGGATATAAAGTAAACAAAGTAGAACATTAAAATTGTTATATTTAACGTATTTTTATATTACAGAATTATTACAATTATTTTACTTATATGCATGCATACTTAAGCGATACTTTTTATCAATCCAACTATTGTGACTTGTATTAAAACCTAACCATTTTACATATATTTTATTTCCTTTTTCTTTTAAAATTTTCTCAATCAAGTATACATCGGGATGTTTCACTTTCTGAAGCTCTGCTTCGTAGAATCCTCCAAGAATATCTTCGCCTATTTTATCTCTTAATAGATAAGTAGTTGGATTTGTTAGTTTAACTTTTCTTATTACAAAAATCTCATTTGACCAGTTTGGAGTGTAACCCTTTTGAAATATTTGTCTACGTTTACTTATTCTAACGTGATCTCCAATTGAATATTTGTTCTTTACATGAGCAATTTTTATATTACTATAATTAGAATTTAATATAAGTTTTTCGTTTTTCTTATTAACCATGGATGGTTTCATTTTAATTGTTCGATGATAGGTGTTGTTGTATCGGGTTGTTATGCTTTGTAATATATTTACCCAATTATAGTGCCCTGCAAACTAAACTGTTTCCACAATAAATTTTTAAAGTACGATTAACACGTTCGACTATCGAGGCCTTTTTGTGCTAAAAGTACTATAATGATTTATATTGTTTTTCTTCATAAGAGTCTGAAACGTTTTATTATAGAATTCTAAACCGTGATCGGTTTGTAAATGAATTGGGAAGCATTCAGTTGCAAGAGGATTAATTTCATAGCTTCTGTCACATCTTTCCCATCTTTTGTTTTGATAGGAGCAGTCCAAACGTATTTAGAAAAACAATCAATTACAACCAGTATATACTTAAAATTTTTGTTTTGTTTCGCATAAGGAATCATTTCAACGAGATCAGCTTGTAGGGTTTCGTTAATACCTTTACGATGACCCGTCGCCTTTTGAAGTTAATTCTTGCTGGTTTATGTAACTCTAACACCACGTCCTCCTTAATTCTAGATGGTTTATACTTGTTAATCTGCTTTCGTGGAGCCATTATGAATACTGTTCAAAATTTATTGGACATTTAAGAATTATTTCAACAAACAGGGTTTTATCTGTTGTAGTAGTTTTAAGTGCTCTCGCTGCGTTCAATGATAATTCATTGTCCACAGACCGCAAATTCCTCGATTGAGTACTATCTTGCTTTGTATCATCATTTTGTTTTAAAGGTAATTCATAGTCAACAAACCGTATCGTTTTTAACGGAACCATATCTTGTTCAATATCATTATCTAATTGAAATGATATATTATCATTTAATTTTAGTGTATAGTTAATTGCTTCTTCTTTTGATAATGTGTTATCGTTTATATTAATAAAGACGTCGTTTCTATTTACTAATATATTATCAATTAGTCCATATCGTAGTGGAAATACGTAATCGGTGTTATACGGGGTTATTATAAACTTACTATTAAAAATACTATTGGATGTAAACGTTAGGATGTGATGGTAAAACATGTCTTGATTAACTACAGATACTTGAGGATGTTTAATTATATGACGTCCAAATTTATCCAACGTCATTTCAGTATATTATACCTGCTTCTTGAAGTTCTTCTATTATCGATACTATTTCGTTATTATGACTGGTGTTACCAGCAGTCTGAGATGCTACTAACAATTTTAGTCGGTCAACCAACTCATTAGGGTCATCCCAATACACATAATCGAAAAGTGAACTGCTAACCTTTTTAACATGCCCGTACCAAGTTTTACATTTGTTCTTCTTGGAGAATCATATCTTGTTATTGGCCCTTTGAAATATAAAGGCCCGATAACAGTTTTATATTTCTTTGACTTTGTTCCAACAATTCGTTCATTAGGATTAAAATGACGCCTGCATGCGTTGCTAATATCTAAAATATCCTTATACGCATACAGATCTTCATCCGTGTATTTTTAGGAAGGTTTTAAACAATAGTTCATACAATCCTGGGGTGCCTTTAAAATAGTGATTATCAACTTTTATATCTGATCCCACAAAATCTACTTTTGAACTTCCTATGTAATATTTTTCTTCAAAACTATCGTGTCGTATTCCAGTTCTGTGATCATATGCTCCTTTGGTATCACGAATCATAGCATCAATATAATTTCTCGGTAATTCATCAAAACTATTTAAGTATTCTTCATAATCCTCTGTATCAATGACGTGTTCTATATTCTTTTTACTCTCGTTAACAGATTCATTAATTAAATCTTCAAAGTTATAATTTTCTAAATCATCGTTTTCACTTAGTTCTGCAATAAAGACTTCTTCATTTGAATTAGGTGTAGAAGTTGCATCACGAGGTAACTCATCTTCATAGTCCGGAAAGGATACTTTATCATGTTTTAATGCACTTATTTGCGACTTAAGCTTTGATATTTTAGAATTTAGTTTATCTTCTGTTTTTAATGTTGAAGCAACATGTAGACTTGAATCAGTTTCACTTTTTAATTTTGCACTTGGTCTAAGTAAAGCACTATTAGAATTATGACTAACTGTTGTACCTTCTAGGTGATCCGATATTGTCTCTAGACGTTTAGTGATCGGAAGGAATACATTCTCCTGCATGACCTCATCTTGTTTTAGTAATTCTAACTTACGCTTTACTTCTTCTCGTTTTTAATTAATCTTTTGTTAATTCTATTTCATTAGAATGAGTAGTTGCAGAACTCATAGTATAATATTTTCTTTATATACAACAATATTTGTAAGACAGCGACTTAACTGCTGAAGCGTTTACTTGCAACCGTTCAACAGAACAGTGAAGTGTACTAAACGTAGTTAATCGCTTTTAAACAGATAATTAATAACGTCTATGAAATCGCTCAAAATTTTTTTATGAAGTTTATTTTTGAGGAAATTAAAAATTAAATAATGTTTAATAATTGTGCATCTTATTTAGAACTCAGCGGTTGAATAAATATGTCAAATCCTTTCCTGTATCGACCCGAATCAATACCTCTCTCTTTATCTATAACTAAAAGTCATATATGTTTTCCCAACATAATGAACAAATTTCTTTAAACTTATCGAACGTTAAATCAGCACTGACATTATCCTCATATACATGACGCAGATTCATAATATCTTGTTTGAATAGTATTAAAAATTTGCATTGTCTCGAATCAACTGTTTTGGGATACGGCTATAAGTTTGACACAAGTAAAAACAATCTATGTTTTTATGCCGACCCATACTGAAATATTCTCTCATTAAATTTTGTTTGTCACAAGCAACATCATCGAAGATGAATATGGAATTTGATTTTGCTTGCGATGGAGATGGAATGTTGTTTTCTAAATTGTTATAAGCAAAATAATTGATACCTTGGATTGGTTTTAAAAGATTTTCTAAATAGCGATATTTTGATTGAAAGAGATTTAGAATAAACGTAAACGTTTTCAAATCGAAGCCCGTTTCCGTGCTCAATTAAACTGATCATAGTGTTTGTTTTTCCACAGTTCGAGGGTCCCACAATAAGACAACGTATTGTAGACGGTAATAACTCACCATGTCTTTGACAGGTTTCAGAAATCTGTAAATCATTATTAGAAACCGTTAAAGTTATCGGCTGTTGCACAGTGCGCATTTTGTTAAAAACTAAATAGAAACATTGATTTAAAACAAATAAAAACATAATTACATTTAAACAGTTGATTTAGTATTGATCGTGCGCTTGAACGATTAAAAACTATAAATAACCTCTTCGCAACCAAATATGGTTAGAAAAAGTAAAATTGTCAGGAAGAATCGTCACGGTGACGGTCTTGTAAATTCCGTTATTAATAAATTGCCATTCGAACTGCACATTCCGGGTTATAAATTCTGTGGTCCTGGAACAAAACTCTCGAAGCGATTAGCTAGAGGTGATCAAGGTGTTAATAAGCTCGACGAAGCTTGTAAAATTCATGATATAGCCTATAACAACCATAACGATTTGGAAAATAGACACAGAGCTGATTTGATTTTATTAGAGAAAGCGAAAGAGAGAGTTCATTCATCGGACGCTTTGTTTGGAGAAAAAGCTGCAGCATTAGGTGTAGCAACAGCGATGAAAGCTAAAGTAAAACTCGGCATGGGTTGTTTTAAGAAAAATAAAATTTTAAAACGCAAGCAAAGAAACGCATTAAAAAAGGAAAAGGGTTGAAATTTAAAGACGTGCTGAAAGTCACAAAATCTGCAATAAAAGGATATAAGTTTAACAATCCATCTGATGCTATCAAAACAGCAGTAAAATCAATAAAATCATTAAAAGGAAAAAGATATTAAAACCAACACGAGTAATACCTATACCAAAGATTGGAGGATTTCTACCCTTAATTCCAATTTTACTGCACTCGGGGCTTTGGGAACTTTAAGTGGTGGTGCAGCAGGAATAGCAAAGGCGGTTAATGATGCCAAACAAGCCAAAAAACAACTAGAGGAAAATCAAAGACATAACAAAACCATGGAATCTATTGCTTTAGGAAAGTCGGGAAATGGACTATACTTGAAACCATACAAAAAAGGACTCGGTCTTTTTTTAGGACCACAAAACTCTCGAAAAAACTACCAATAAAACTTCCAAAACGAGCACTGACCGACGTGGATCTAAAAAAATATGTAAAACTATTGGATATATCTAATTTTAGAGGGTATTTATGAAAAACTCCCTACCTACCAATAAAGTTCGTGTTAACGAATGCGGTATAGTAAACCTAGATAATGAAGAAGGAGAAGGAACACATTGGACTGCATATAAAAAGTTTGGAAACAGTTCGGTTTATTTTGATAGTTTTGGAAATTTACAACCACCAATCGAATTAATAAGTTATTTAAACAGCAATGGACCTTGTGACATAAACTATAATCATAAAAGTTTTCAATCATTCAATACTGTAAATTGCGGACATCTATGTTTACAATTTTTGTATAACTATTAATATATATACTTTAAAAACTCAGTTGTTTCATTAAAGCGTATGTAATATCATGTCACTAACGTTTACATTGTCTGGTACAGAATCAATACTTTCTAGTAGTTATTATCCCCTATTATACTAGATGATAGTGAATATGTATTGGGGTTGATTAATTTAGAAACTTTTAATTCAATTGCAAACGTAGATAACACTAATAACAAATTTTATTTTACGCTGCAAAACGGTAAACAATCTATTATTAAAATAAGTGAAGGTGCTTACGAAATTGATGATCTCAATAAATACTTAATTAGAGAACTTGGGTATTACGATAAAGGAATCAATTCACCAATACATTTAAAGCTGGATGGAAACAACAACACACTAAGATGTCAAGTTAAAGCTAATTTCGATATTGATTTCACCAAATCAGATTCAGTTGGAACTTTATTGGGTTTTAAAAGCAGAAAACTAAAAGCAGGTAAGACCTATGTATCAGACTTTCCATCTAAAATATCTAAAGTAAATGCTTTATGTATCGAATGTAATATCGTGTCTGGTGCATACAGAAACGGAGAACAAGTGCACGTTGTTCACGAGTTTTTTCCATCAGTTCCTCCCGGTTATAAAATTATTGAAGCTCCCGCTAACGTTATTTATTTACCAATCAACACCAAGCAAATAGACGAAGTTACTATTAAAATAACAGATCAAGATGGAAATATAGTCAATTTTAGAGGAGAAGTGATAACAGTACGTTTGCATCTACGAAAAATTCGATAAAATTCTGTTATGGGTATAGTGTTTAATAAGTACAAATCTGTTGGCAAGAACATAAATACAACCAAGAAAAGAAAATCAGTCATTCGAACATCAAGATTGAAACAGTTAACAAGAGAAAATCGAGATTTCTTAAAGTCCCTGGGATTTAAATTACGAACGAGTTAAAAAATGAATTTTGAAGTTTTGAATGTTAACGAAATTCCTCTATTTGACAATGCTATTTCCTACGCCGAAAAACGAACCCACCCACCGTACGCATCAAGTTCTTTCAATAACAACGATGAAATAAGGATACCTATTCAACAACAGGAAGTATACACCCTACCTTGGTATAGTTCCATACATTTTCAAGGAAAAGTAGAAGTACAAGACGGAGAAACCGTTGTGAAACAAGCAATGTTAAATTTATTAACATGGGCATTTTATTCCTATTCGATGAAATTCGTTTAGAAATAGCTGGAAACGTAGTCGATCGCGTTAGAAATCCAGGAATTACTTCTGTTCTGAAAGGTTACGTTTCTTATAATAATGAACAAAGCAGAGCGCTACAAAATGGAGGCTGGTTTCCAAAGAAAGTTCTACGTTAATAGATGAAACAAGTGGATACTTTGATATTGTTGTACCGCTTCGATTAGTGTTAGGATTGTGCGACGATTTTAAAAAGTATTAATAAATTCGAGACAAGAACTAGTATTACTTCGAAGCAATACTGATAATAATGCATTGATACTAAATGATTTAACAAAAATGTGAAGGTTCATTTACATAAAATAGCTTGGCGAATGCCCCATATATCGGTCGCAATTAAAGAACAGCTAAGATTATTAGACGTTGTTAAGCATGCAAGAGAATTGTACATTCCGTTCAGAAGTCGAGAGTTACATGAGTATCCGCTATTACCTCAAACTCAAAAGCATACGTGGGCTATTAAAACTACCGTAGAAAAACCTCAATGCTTAATTATAGCGTTTCAAACAGATAGAAAAATCAACTAACAAAAAATTGTAGTCGTTTCGATCATTGTGATTTAAGTAACATTAAAGTGTTTCTAAATGATACCGTTTACCCGTATGACAATTTAAATCTGAATTTAAAAAAATCAGTTTGCACTACTTTATGAAATGTTTGCTGATTTTCAATCAGCATTTCTTTATAAAGAAACTGAACCAATATTTACGAGAGAAGAATTTAAAGAAATTGCGCCCATAGTAGTGATTGATTGTTCCAAACAAAAGATGATCTTAAAAGAGGACCCGTAGATATAAGAGTAGAATTTGAAACTAATTTAATTATTCCAGATAAAACCACAGCATACTGTTTGATTCTTCACGATCGAATTGTAAAATATATTCCAATAAAAATATTGTATCATTAGTACAATAAGTATACGTTAATTATATAATTTTGGTGTTTGTGTAAATTGTAGTGTTCAATAAAGATTAAAAAAAAAAATAATATGATATTTATTTATTTATTAATAAAAGTAATATTTTTACAATCATGTTAAAAATTACAATAAAAATTTACAATAAGAAAAAATCTTTTTAGTTGTCGTTCTCCTTGTACTCTTCATCAACATCAACAAATTCCCTTATGTCTTCAACAAATTGAGCTAATCCCACATCAATCAGCAAATCCATTAAAATCTCGACGGTGAGTATATCAGCTAAGTATGCTCGACAAAGAGCCACACCTTTATACTTTTTGCTAAGACATAACACTCTTCCTCTGTATAAAACCCTCGATTGTAGTTAATCTCATGTTCGGCATCAAACTCCAAAGCAGTAAAGCGTTCTACCAACCGTTCAACAGCACTACGTAAATCAACAGCTTTAGGCCACGATTGTTCGGCATAACACATCCACATTATTACGTTTATTATAGTAGTAATAGAACAACTCAAAATTTATCAATACTATGAAGGCTTTTATATCTTTCCCAACGTCACCAAACAGTAAGAGCATAAGAGGGGTACAATATAGAATATGTATAACGCAGTTTAAGATATTCTAAAGTTTAACATAATGAAAGAAAAACTGTACGGTTCAGAGTTGAATGCGAAGTGAAGAACATAGTAATGTGGAAGTTTGCTCACCAACAAGCAAGAAAAGGAGACTGGGAAGAAAAGGCACGTGATAGATATAGATTTCTTAAAAGAATTGAAGAAATAAATAAAAACATTTCTTATATATTCGAAGATAATCACAGAACGCATATTTATAATGAAATAATTTTAAAATGTAAAAATAAAATAAAATAAAAGTACTAAGATGTAAATGATTTGTTTTCACCAAAGGGGGCAAACGTAGTAGGGGCCCTAGGGGGTCCAGGGAGAGGACTTGCCTGTTGTGCGGTAAACCGCTCGTGGTGACCCATCAAAAGTGAAATCTGACACCGGGAATGAAATCTGACACCTCAAAAATGAAACCGTAAGTGAAATCTGACACCTCAAAATTGAAACCGTAAGTGAAATCTGACACCTCAAAATTGAAACCGTAAGTGAAATCTGACACCTCAAAATTGAAACCGTAAGTGAAATCTGACACCTCAAAAATTGAAACCGTGGGTGAAATGTGACACCTCAAAAATTGAAACCGGAAGTGAAATATGACACCTCAAAAATTGAGACCGGAAGTGAAATGTAATCCTTTAAAATATAAATATGACGTCAAATATGATATTTGACACTTAAAAAATGAAACTTTTAATCGGAAGTTAAATTTGGTATACTAAAATCAAAATTTATGCGCAAGAAACATTTTTAAAACTCCTAATGTTTTTTTTCTATACCTTGAAATAAATAAAAATTGTATAAAACAAGTACTAATTTAAGTCAACTTGTGCTATACAAAACTTTGCAGTACGAACTTCATGGTCCACCCTGTATTTTAACATATTTAGATTTCACAAGTTCTTCAACCACAGAGTATTGAAAGTACCGATGAAATTACACATAGCAATATATGCACGTAGGTATATTTTTACCATATTTAGATTTTGCTTTATTTCATTTACCATTAATGATAAATAATTACGTTTGGGGAATAAAAATTAAAACAATGTATAATTTTTCTTTCTTTTATTTATTTTTGTAATATATTTCATTTTTGTTTGGTTTTATAATTCCATTTGGCTGCGGCACATACGTAGGGCAGGGGGTTCTTCGTCCCAGTTTCTTCAAAATGGTTGTGGAAGTTCACCGCTGCAAGCGACCACGGGTTGAATGGGAGCCGGTCTTTCTTTTTCCCACTGTTGCCATTCCTTCATTTTCCTTTGATAGTCGGCTTCTTTTGCTGTTTCGGCCTCTTGCGGGTGTACACTTCCACATATGGGTCGTTAATCGGTGCCGCAGCATAATGTGGAATGGATCCACTGGACACTGTACCATCCCTGCAATAAGTATTAAAAAATTAACATTAATCATTAATGAAATGTATTAATTTACCTCTCTGGTAGTTCATGTTTATAGCGCTGTTCATCTTCAGTATGCGTAGACGATAATATTATATCTCGATGTGTTAATATCAATTAATCTTAGTTTGTATCGAATATATATATATATATATATATATAGTTTACCCTCTCTATTTTTAAACCCCTCTTTCCTCTTTTTATTGTAACTTCTAAAAATATTAGTAGGGATTTTAAAACAGTCAGCAATTTTTGAAATGTTCAAAGTAATCTCAAAAATTTTCCACCGGAAGTAATAAGCATCAAATTACGTTTCCATGAAGAGAATCATTTTCAATGTGATTGTCCTTAATCTAGCTCATTAAACAAAATTAAGGTCAACGGTCATTATCCGCTTTTAGATCATTAACCTATAGTATGTAGTATGGCTACTTTCATTTCCTGGGTTATGTTACAACTTTGTTTTGAATATATAAGGTACGTCTATCAGGTATCGTGTTATTTTTCCAATATCAGCTAATGGAGTGTGTGACAAATTTGTGCAAACGTTCAATAAGTGTATTACGTGTTTACATAGATAAAACAAAGAAATTGGAAGAAATTGATAATATACAAATTTCTACATCAACCGCACTATACAAATAGTTCGAAGAGCAATTAAAAACGAAATATACAAGGATAACGTTTTCGAGTCATCTTCATCCCTAGAAGCAAGTTTAGCATACCTACTACAGTACAGACTTAAAATTAAGCAGCTTAGAAAGAGTTTACTGATCAAATCTGAACGCTGGTTTGTCAACAAAAGCAACACTAAAACGTAAAAGGTGCAACGTGAAGTGGGAAGACGTTGAATCATGCTTCAATAACCGAATAAGAACGGGTATGATATCAAATGTCAGCATTAAGGATCCTTTAGTGTTTTTGAATAAATCATTTAAATGTTTTTCAATCAAAATTAAGAAAGTCTTGAATGATTTTATGATTAAAGTAAATGTTATTTTATCGGCAAATTTTATAAAACCTAATAATGGAGATGTGATACTAAAACTTTTGCTACTAAAAATTTTCCTATTGATTGTACCACTAATTTAAAAATGGTATCATGATAACGTCATAGATAAACTCATTACAAAATTGCAAGAGTTTTCTGAAAAAGATTCTGGATGGGCTTTACTAGAAATTTTGGGTTTAAAAGTTAACATAAACAGATATGACCCTCTAAAAGCAGGATACTCAACTTATGTGTCAGTCCCAGATTTTATTAAAAATAAACATGCAGTAATTAATGTTCAAAATAATGATAGTAATTGTTTTCTTTGGGCTGTTGTTTCTGCTTTATTTCCAGTCAACAAAAATTCTAACAGATGTCTTCTTATCCTCACTTCAGTGATGTATTAAATTGTGATGGTATTCAGTTTCCTATCACAATAAAAGATATTCGAAAATTTGAACACCTTAATAAAGTAGCTATCAATATTTATTGCATCGAAAATCAAAAAATTTTACCTTGTTCGCTAACCACTAACCATGAAAATGATATTAAATTAATTAACTTGTTAATGATATCTTTAAGTTCAAACTCCAATTCTATCAATAATACATTGCATGATGAATTTTTAATGTATCACTTCGTTTGGATTAAAAATATGTCAGCTCTTTTATCGAGACAATTATCTTTTGATTCACATAAGTTGTTCTATATGCGAACGGTGTTTAAATTACTTTACGTCAGACATTTTACTAGAAAACATAAGGTGAATTGTTTAAAGGTCAATAACTGTAAAATCAAATTACCAAAAATCAGATAAGTTTCTGTATTTTAAAAATTATCGTTACCAAGAGAAAGTTCTTTTTCCATATATGCAGACCTCGAATGTATTTTAGAAGCTTACGGTGAGACCAATCAGGTGTTACAAAAACCAAAACTTCTTCATATCAAAAACATATTCCGTTTAGTGTAGCTTATTATTTTAAATGTTCCTACGATAATAGTTTGTCAAAGTTCTCCATATATCGTGGACAAGACTGTATTCGTTGGTTCGTAAATGAGTTGAAAAGTATTGCTTTTTATTGCAATGATATATTACGAACAACTGTCCCGATGACTAGTCTTGACATTATGCAAACTCACGATTTTGTTAACACCGATACTTGTCATATTTGTAAACAATCTATAACAAATAATGAAACCCGTGTGCGCGATCATAATCATCAGACAGGTCAGTTCAGGGAGCAGCTCATCAGAGTTGCAATTTGAATTACAAAGACGATCATGTAATACCTGTGGTATTTCATAATTTGAGCAGGTATGATGCACACTTCATTATAAAAGAAATATCTACATCTTTTGAAGGTACTATTAAATTGTTGCCCATAAATAAAGAAAAGTATATATCTTTCACAAAACGATTTTCCGGAACAAATATTTCTCTCAGGTTCGTAGATTCTTTCCGATTTATGTCTCAAAGCTTAGATAAACTTTCAAACAATTTGAGCAACGAACAAAAGTTAATAACTGCATCTAATTGCAATAGTATTGAAGAATTCAATTTAATTAATAGAAAAGGAATATTTCCCTACGATTATATTGATTGTTGGGAAAAACTTAACGAAAAAATTGCCTCAAAAATAAATTTTATAATCGATTACTAGATCAACACATTTCTGATAAAGAGTATTGTCATGCTGTTAACGTATGGAAAACTTTCAATATTCAGACGCTCGGTGATTACTCAGATTTGTATTTAAAGACAGACGTCTTACTTCTGTCAGATGTTTTGAAACATTCCGTGAAACTTGTATAAAAACATATTCTCTCGACCCCTCCACTATTACACGGCCCCGGGATTAACTTTTGATGCTATGTTAAAAACAACAAAAATATCTTTAGAACTTATTACTGACATAGACACTATCCTTTTATTGAGAAAGGAATTCGAGGAGGTGTTTCTCAATGTTCGACCGATATGCAAAAGCAAATAATAAATATATGAAGACCGGATATGACCCAAATCAGGAAAGTACATATTTAATGTATTACGATGTGAACAACCTATATGGTGCCTGTATGTCTCAATACCTACCCTTTGGTGGTTTCGAATTCATTACAAACTTTGATATTTCCGATATTTTAAATACCCCAAACGATTTCAATGTAGGATATATAGTCGAATGTGACTTAGACTACCCACAATACTTACATGAATTGCATAGCGATTTGCCGTTGGCGCCAGAGCATTTGATTCCACCAAATTCAAACTCTAAACTTAAAAATTGTTGTTAACTTTGTATCCAAAGGTATACTATGTAATTCATTATAGAAATCTAAAAATGTATTTAAACCTGGGCATGCATCTACGAAAAGTTCATAGAGTTCTTAAATTTGAACAATCGCCTTGGTTAAAACAGTACATTGATTTAAATACGCAACTACGTCAACAGTCAAGTAATGATTTTGAAAAAGATTTCTATAAACTAATGATTAACGCTATATATGGTAAATTTATGGAAAATGTAAGAAAACATAAAGATATTCGTTTAGTAACAAAATGGGATGGTCAATCGGGGAGCGCGTTCGCTAATATCAAAACCAAATTTTCACAGTTCTGTTGTATTTGATAAAAGATACGACTATTATAGAAATGAATAAACTAGAAGTATATATGAACAAACCTATCTACGTAGGATTTAGCATTTTAGATTTATCTAAAACGTTTTTATATGAGTTTCACTATGATTATATCGTAAACACCTTTGGATCAAATGCTAAGTTACTTTATACCGACACAGACAGTTTAATTTACCATTTTAAGGTTGACGACATATATGAATATATTAAGAGAGACAGTAATAGATTCGATACTTCTGATTATGATTCTGAAAATATATATCAAATTGAATTAAAAATAAAAAATTCCAGGTATAATGAAAGATGAGAATAATGGTAGAATAATGTTAGAGTTTGTAGGGTTAAGATCTAAAATGTATGCTTATATTGTTGATGACAACTCGCAAACAAGATTATTCAAAAATCTAAAGGATCCACTCGGTCTTCTATCAAGCAGTTACGTTTGAAGATTATAAGGATTGTTTATTCAATAGAAACATTATTGAAAAAATTCAAAGGTTGATTAAATCTAAGAAGCACGATGTGTTTCTATAAACCAAAACAAAGTGGTTCTCAACCCTTATGATGACAAACGTATGCTTGGGAATAGTACCGATACAAAGCCGTGGGGTTACGTATGCAATAAATGATTTATAGTGGGAAAATTATAAAAAGAACGGTGAATTTTTTGGGACAGTATTAATTTCATTAACTGAATGTAAAGTTGCTGTGCTCACTTTTAATGAAACAATAGTGATGGATACACCACTACAAATTAAATTGGAAATTCAGGAGCAAATCCAAGTAATTTACGAGGACCATTTTAAAAGATCGATTATGTTCTTTAAAACCGAGAGTGGAAAAGAATCCTTCAATTTTTTTACTTAACAAAGATGATTTCGTTATCTCCGAAGTGACTCATTTCATTTGTAACAACTCGTGGTGTACTCCTTGGTGTAAAATGAACTATGCTGTTTATTAGAAAAGAAGAATATTGGAAAACTATGTACAGACAATTGTTAATATATGTAAAAACGTAATTATGAAACACTAAATATCGATAAACTCGATAAAATTTTTAAATGAACACAGTTTAGAACGTCAGGAAGCATACAAACTATATGTAATAAAAACTAGCCTCAAAATATAATCCTGTTAAAATGTTCAACTTACAATATTCTGTAGAAAATATATTAAACAAATTTAGAAATATTCACACTTGGATTGATGAATTGATATGTAATCGGCGTATGTGGCTGATTGTCAATTTGTTAAGATTATAGTCACTGTAATAATTTCAAAAATATCGTTTACAAGTTTAATCCATCCAAAAATTCAAAACATGCTGACCTCTGGGCATGGTTGAACGAAAACATTTCGAAAGGGAGGAAAACATCTGAGGAACCGCTCGGCTGGACTAGCGGACCAGAAAGTGCAAGATGGCCCTCGTCTAACTTAAATGATTATGAGAATACTTTATCTTTGTTAAAGTTAGTTATGCACGAACCAATTGTAAATGACTGTAAATAAATACTTGTAATATTGAATGTAAATCAGACTTAAATAAACCTATTTATTTATTGAATATTGAATATGGTCCAAAATGTGATTTATAAAAAAATCACTTTACAGATTGAAGCGTCATGTTAATGAAAGATTCATTGCACTTTATGTATGAACAATTCTCACGGGAAGTCTTGTCTCTTCTTACATTAAATTTGCAAATCTGCAAATAGCGCCTCTTGCGACATCCGTTGTTAGATTCTCTTAAAGTTCATATGCTGTTGAACTCAAAGTGCTAACTTGCGTCTTATTATATATCCATCTCTTTCATTCAAGCTCTCTTTCTTTGTTTTCTCTATTTCAGAATTATGAAGTAGGATGTTTTAGCAGATTCATCACTTTTGATTACATTTAAACGTTGAGTGCCAGTTTAGAAAATCAGTTGACAATCTCGCGTACAACTAACTCCAAAAACAAACAAACATGTCGAAACTATCTTTAAAGAAAACACCGAAAGTGACCATTTTAAGTGATGTCGTAATTCCGGTAAGTAATAATAAATTTCTATCAGTAACTAGTGAAATTACTATTACATGAAACGATAAAAACAACTCATATATATAACAAATTTTTTGTGTAGGCACCATTTGGATTGCAGGAAATGATGGAAAACGCGATAGATAATTCTTCTTCTTCTCTTTATCCTGTAAGTATCTATAACTCAGTTAGAAGAACTGCCAATTTACTTTTATAGGTTATTATTAGTTATTACTTATACTAAATATGCATTTTATTTTTTTCAGCCGCAAGAATCATTTTACGAAATGATATCGCCACCACCATTACAGCCCTCACATGATCTTCCTCAACCGGAAATCGTAGATTTGGACAACTTTCCTACTCCGATCCATGTGCCGGACTTCACCATAAATGTAAGTAATGACCGGTTGCACCAACACGACTTAAAGTGAACCTCAGCTTAAAAACAATTGTTGCTATGGTTTTAATAATTGTACCTAAGTTTTAAGCAAGACTTAAATTTAAGTTGCGTTGGTGCAACCGACATAATATGTTTTTATATGTTCACATCAATAATTCTGTTTGTGGTTGCATGTATTAATTACATTATGTTTTTCATAGGCTGAACCAATTGGAAAAAGTTGGCGAAAGTTGAAGGAGGTGTACCAAAATCCTCCGATGAGGAAGATATAGAAAAAGATGAAGAGGACGAGGTGGCTGATATTAAGGCATCGTACAGAGGAAAAGTAATGGAGAATATTGAGGACAAATGGAAAGAACTGGAGGCACAGCAAAGTGAACTAAAATCCATTATAAAAAAATATAAACTAATGAAAAATAAAGTGAAAAAAACAAAAAAATCATTATAGAGTTGGGTGAACTATATAAATTGTTTTTCATAAGTTTTAGTGTTGTAGTGTATATTATTTTAGTTTTTTAATCATTTGTATATATGTATATATTTTTTTGTCATTTTTTTAGAATTAGTTTTTTTTGTAATATGTTTTTTCTTATCGAAAAAATAAAATTTTTTAAGTGTATTTTTTTATTTTCTAATACCTTATACAGGTCGGCAAATAGTGAATTAAAAAAAAATGTAAGTGCAATAAAACTTAAAAATTGAATAACAAGTAGTTTAAAACACATGTCAATACAGTGCGTTTTCATTAGCGAAGTGTCTTTCAAATAATTTTAAGACAAAAAAACCAATATAATTAACATTAATTTTTTCAAACGTTAAAAAAAGTTTTTTATGTTACTACCTTTAAAACAAAAATAAATTTGAAGAAGCACTAACAAATTTAAACAATTTTTTTATATCAAAATTTTTAGTGATTTATTGTTCTACTATTCAAAGTTAATTCATGAAAGTCTTAATATTATAATTAGAGGTTTTCTCTTCATTCTTCAATAAGATTTAATAGTAGTAAGATTCCATCTAAAATCTATCATACAATATATGTAGCAATACGTCTTTAACGATAAACATTCGATTTAAAATTCAAATTTCAATGCAAAACAATCAATGTCATGCAAGAGCAATAACTTTAATTTCAATATATTTGTTATTTATATTCGTGTTCAGCTTAAATAAACTAAAGCAACCCAGTTCATTACAATTAACAAATAATAAGACAATTGAGACTACAAATTTAATTTTATTAACAATTTTTAATTTCATACAATTCAATCGTATCAGACAATTCTTTCAATGATTTTAAATACATTTTTAATTTGTAGTTATAATATTTTCTTAGACGGTGTTTGTTTTTCATTCTTCGCCTTTTTCAATAAATTCAATATTTGTAGTTTGACCAACAGGACCTCGACTAACCAAAAAATGACTGATCCGGATCTTATAGCTCCATTGATTTTATTGATGTCTTCAATAGAAATGATGTCAGTAAATCGTTGCGGAAGAAGGGTCTTGAATTCGTCGCACCGAACTTCAACTTTTTCTCCGTATATTGTATCGATTTTATTTAAAGACACTATCTCGTACTTTTTTCAACAATCAAATTACTGACACTTAAGTAGGGCAGTACATGTGCCGATTTGTTTAAACTTGCAAAGTATGACATTTATAAAGTTTTACTTGATTAATAGCAGAATATTCAATAAACCACCTCACTCGATTCTCCCTTTTATATCGATGTGAGATAGTACACATCGTTTTTTCACGAATAATTACGAACTCTTTAAACACCCCTGCATTTAAGGACTATTAACCTAAATCTAGATCAGTGCACTTAATTGAGGGCAAAGGTCTTTGACTTACCGCGCCTCCGTCCCTTTCTTCGTTCCGAGCCGCCCCGAACGTCCCCGAGCGACCTTGAACAATTTTGATCATGCACGGACGCCCCTGCAGGCAAACGAGGACAACAGACATTTAAATATCCCCACTACAAATTCAAATTTCGCGCCAAAAAGTGAGCCAGAAACGGTACTACTACACTACTAACCGGTCCAAGAACACTACCTTGAGGTACACCATTGCAAAGGTCAAGCTGTTGAGGTGAAATTCCCGACCTGGTTCTATTCTTAGGACTACTTTTTGAGAACGGTTTGTGAGGTATGAAGCTATCCACGAAAGTGCGTCATCAGTTATACCATTCTGAGCCAATTTATTTAATAAAATACGGTGGGAGACCGAGTTGAAAGCTTGCGTAAAATCATAAAAAATACCTCCTACTTTTAACTTTAATTCAATTTTTTGATAATTTCAGTTGTAACAGCCACAAAAGCAAGTTCAGTAGAGAAACCTGCCCGGAAACCAAATTGTTGGGCTGAAATGATTTTGTTGGTGTTCAAATACTGAATAAGTCGTAGATAAAAAAGCTTTTTTTCAAAAATCTTTGAAAAGACCGATAAAATAGAGATCGCTCTGTAGTTTTCAACTTTGGATTTTATGTTCAATAATTAATCCAACATTTAACATCAATGTTACAAATAATAATTAAAAAGGTATTAGTTATATAGTATGAAACATTTAGAAAGGTTTCATACTTTATAACATTATTATTAATTAAAAATAAATATAAAAAATATTAATTACTTGTATTTCTAAAATAAAGTTTTTTTTCATTTATTGCAAACAAATAAACCGATCACGTGGTGTAGGATAAAAATTATGTGTAAACCATGGCGAGAAAGTGGTCTTCCAGACCTCTTTCGTCCTGGAAATTGACACTTTCCCGCCTAGGAATACAATATACTATAGTATGTCTTTATTCGAATATTCTTGGTAGATTTCCATATCGTGAATAATGTGTCACGTCGACGTTTACAAGTTTGATAAATAAGGCACATTGTTATCAGTTCCACAGGCCACTAGTCAGAAATTATTTAATAAAATAGAGAAATATTGTGTGTCGAATGTAAATACATCGATAGCAGGAAAATGGTAATAGATAGGTATAGGGAACCCTTATGAAGATTGAAAGACCACTTAATTCTCCATCACATAGAGCAACAAAATACAGGGTGTTCCATTTAAAAACATTGACTTTTGGGCAGTTGAAGTTAGTCAGATTTAGCCAAACATTTTGAACACCCTGTAAATAATCAGATGTCAAATTACACATCATTTAAAAACTTAACAGCCCTCCTAAGTATAACCCAAATTTTGTTACTATAACTTTTTTTTTGAATCATTGACAAGCGTTTGAAAACAATACTACAAAACCAATTTTTCTCAAAAAAATGAGTATCTCAAAACTATTGATTTTTCATATAGGTTGTGCCTTAATGAATTTTATTAAAGTACACATTTTAAATTAGTAGTAAATCAATGAAAATATAGGAATAGGAAAAAAACCACATCAATTTTTTTCAAACTAGATATGCAAAATCCTCAGAATGAAACTACTAGTGCTTTAATTCATTTTAACACAACACTCAAGTTTCTGTATTTTATAATCAGAAAACTTTACTTTAATCTAGAATTAAAAATAAAAATAACAAATTTTTTAATACAATTTGATTTTGAAATTATCATGGCAGATGTATGTATTTAATGAGAACAAATCAGTCTATTAGGAGTTCTTCTAGTTGGAGGTCGTAGGCTACTAATTACTACTCTATAGTTAGAAAGCGCTGAAGTTTTTGAGTATTACTTCACATGAAACTAAATTTTGATGCTTATTTTGAAAACTGAAAAGAAAATAAACTACGTTCGTTTTTAGAACAACCTTGGTTTTTAGCTTCTACCACAGATAAGTTGTTATCATATGGCGTATTCTTTTTTTTGTATTAATTGTTATTAATGCATTTTGATTTAATGCCCTGGCACTTACTAGTAAAAGGTCTGTGTTGTATTATGACTCTAGAATTATTTAGGCTATATACTTGCTTTCTTTTTTGATAGATGTTTGTAAATTTAGTAATTGTTTTGTCTGATTTTGCAAGAAAGTTGTAATTTATAAAACTATTTAATTAAATTATGCAAACGATATTTTCAATTACGAAAACTCCTGTTGTATCTTAAAATTTGAAAATTTCCAAGTCTTGAATTGGGCCTTCTTATAGGAGATGGATCAGGGATGTAGTAACTAATACTCCATGTGCTTATTGTGCCGACGTTTCGGTCAGGGGAGTCTGACCTTTATCAAGGCATCCTATTCTTTACTGCCTTGATAAAGGTCAGACTCCCCTGACCGAAACGTCGGCACAATAAGCACATGGAGTATTAGTTACTACATCCCTGATCCATCTCTATAAGGCCCAATTCAAGATTTGGGATTTTCAGATATTTTCAATGTTCGAACTTCTGTTCTATTATTCCTGAAATTTTAATTATTTTTCTAAAAATAAGTATTCAGAACTCAAGATTAATAAATAGATTTTTGCTCGAAGACCCTCTGGTAAATGTCATGAAGAAAGACGTTATTCAGTTTGCGTAATTGAAAATCTACAAAGTGGCTCACTTGAAAGCGAAACACTGATAAAATTTATATTTATTGCCCTCTTTTAATTAACTTTTATTTAAAATTATAGAATGAACTATAGGTACTTTATGATACATTATTATACAGAGTGGAACAAAAGTCTGGAAACGCTCAATTATCTCACAAATGGGTAGTACGAATTGTACAACATTTTGGATAAGTATATTTTGGAATACGAGGATTCAAGATTTGATATCTGCAATGTTGCCAGATTTAATTACTTGAATTCTATTTTGCACGGACAGTTTTATTTAATTTAAGACCTTCCTGACTTTATCAAATATTGAGTGTTACATTATGGTTGAACTCGTATTGAAGGGGACATTCCAATAATGATACAATATACGGGGTGATCTATTTAAAAAACCAAAAGTTAGTAATAATAAACATTGATGTTAAATGTTGGATTAATTATTGAACAGCTAAAGAAAGAAGTCCCTTGCTTAGATAAATTTGATGTAATGGTTCAGAAAATGTAACTAAAAAATGATTTTTCTAATTAAAATTTAATTTCTCTAAATTAATAATTTATTAAAGGTTATATCCTTAATTGGAAAGTGGATGTAAGAAATTAAATTAAATTATTACCATAAAAAATTGAATGGTAATAATTTAATTTATTTCCTACAATAACTCCAATTGATGATTTTTCTGTGTAAGTTAAAGGAACAGTTTCGCGGGTGACTGATGATTTAGTAGTTACAGCGCCCAGACTACAACTACTACTCGTAGATTTAGCCTATAATTGATTATGCCTGCTGTCAAAAAGTTTTTTGGCTACATCTATCTTATTGTTTAAACAATCTTCAACATAGCCCTCCGCTATGCTGGCGGATTTCCATCCGCCATGCCTTTTGAGTGCTAGGATATCTGCTCCTAAGTTTGCCAGAAGTGTCGCTGATGTCCTTCTAAAAGTGTGTCCTGTATACTCTTTAGGATTAGTAAGATTTAAATAAGCAGCTATTACAGAAGGTATCGCTCCAATTGTGTGATGTCCTACATTCTGAGCTGCACATTTTCCAGCATGATATTTGATAAATAATCGTCGAGAATTCATATTATCCGGACGCAGGCTGAAATATTTTTTACATATGGATATGAAATCAATGAAATTTTCTTTCTCGATATTACAAACAGTAAAAGTTCTTTGTGTATAGGTTTTCGTATCTGGTACGTGTATTATTAAAACATCATTTTTAACTATAACATCATCCATCTTCATGTTTGTGAGTTCGTTAGTTTGACAGGCACCCGAGATCCTAATGATTAATAAGACCTAAAACATTCCTTCAATAATATTAATTCTGAATAATAGTAAGCCTTACCTTTGTCAACAAATAGGTTTCATCAGAAGCCAAACGAAGAAAATTTTCAATATCGTTTTGATTAAAGATTTTTGATTTTTTAGCAACGTGCCCTACTGACTTTTTTTAAAATGCTGTGACTTCGTAAAAGTTCCAATATTTACATTATCTTTTACTAATAATGTAGCCTTTAGCATTGAGTAAATTGACCAGAGGGTTGAAGATTTGTATTTTTGTGACAACTCGGATAAATAAGTTAAAAGGACATTTTCATTGTATCTTTGTACCTTCTTGGTAGCACACCATCGAATAAATTGATTGTACTGGAGTATTAGATTTTGGAGGTAGTAAATCCAGTGTAACCTCTTTCGCATTGTCACTTATTTCAGGTGGAGTACAGTACTCTAATTCTTCAATAGAATCTTCTTCCATTCCAATCAATTTATTAAAAATTACACTAATTGCAAACGAATCAATATTCAAGATAACACCTATGACATAACCTACGTTGTGCTTTGTTTCCGGAAACACAGAAACCGGAGCACTCGATTTTCTGTGGTAGAAACACAGAAAAGCACTAAAACCAAAGATTACACTAAAGCAACAGTCAGCAGCCATGTTTTTGGTAGATCAAGGTGTAGGGGTCAGGTTACTACTTCAGAACATTCGTTTATGTTTACAGTCATTTTCCAGTTCCGTAAGCTTTTGATAATAGTTCGAAAAGGAAATTCAATTTTTTATTAAGGAGCGTTTATGTGAGTAGTAAGAGATTTGTATTTAACTTGTAATAAATTAAATCTGCTTTTAGAATTAAAGTGAGATCAAGGGTTTAAATGTTAATTTTGTTTTATTTTACATTTTAACAGAACTAATGGGTGAAATAAAGCACGTGTTGAAATTAAGTGCAATACCAATTTCATTTACCGAAGCTGATGAAAGAATGTTCAGAAAGTGAGGCGAAATCGTCATGGAGCTCATTCACAAAAAGTTTTCATTTCGTAGGCGACTTGGGCATCTCTGATTTGACTTGGGTTTGACAAAAGGAAAGGTTTTAGCTAGCGTCAGTGATTGCATGTACGTTGTTGAGGTAATATTGTTATTATCGATAATATGAAAGTAAATGCGCTTGCTTATTTAGGTCCATTTAGACGATAAAGGGGTTGATGTATCGTAAAAACTGATTAACAGCGAGTAACTTTGTTCGTGTGATTATTGCAATTAAGAGAAACAAATATCTTCCCCTGCTGTTCAAAATTACATTAATTGCGTTCGGAAATATGCTAACATCGATTATAGTGATACTGTATATTATTCTCGTTCTGATTTATAAACATTCTCACAGTAAATTTGTTTCGGAATAATTTGCATAAACAGATGACGTCGCACGTCATTTATCATAATCTGAAAACCATACATAATAAAACTTTCATAAAAGCACAATAAAAGTTTAATAATTATTGTAACGACATCTAGCGGGAAAGTTTACAAATTATTTTCTGGGCTAGCCGTTTCTCGTATACTTTGTCAGGCTAGCCGTAGAAAGAACTGCTTTCTCCTCTTTGAAAAGCCGGTAAAATCATACTTTCTGATGTTGTAGGATAAACAATTTATTTTTTATTCATGGAGAATGTTACAAAAATATTGAAAGAACTTGCCGTTTGTTTAACGAGAGATATCCACACTTGCGACCTCTAAATAAAACTACGTTTAAGAAAATAAAAGCAAATTTTTGAATTTGAAATTCAATGTACTAGAACACGCCCCAAGGTAGTCACCGGTGATGAAGACAACGAAATAAATGTATTGGCATATTTTAATGCAAATCCACATGCATCGATCAGAGCTGCGTCTAAAGATTTGGGACTGTCCTACTCGTCGATACAGAGAATTTTGGCACAACGTAAAATGCATGCCTTTTCTATTATAAAACTACAAGCTTTCCGCTCAGGTGACGAAATACGTCGTGTAGCATTTTGTGAAAGCATTTTATTGAAAACGCAGGAAGACCCAAATTTTTTGAAAAACATTATTTGGACCGATGAGTCAAAATTTAGTAGAGAAGGAATCATTAATAAGAAAAATTGGCATTATTGGGCAGAACAAAATCCTCGATGGTGCGCGAAGGTAACTTTCAAGACACATTTAGTTTTAATGTTTTTTATTTAATTTACCCCTAAATCTTCTAAATTCATGTTGGTACCAAATGGATGGTGCTCCAGCCCATTCAACCCATGAGGTTTATCAAGAATTATCCCATATGTTCGAAGATCGTTGGTTTTGGACGCAATGGTCCATCTCTATGGCCTCCCAGATCACCTGACCTAACACCCTGGATTTTCTTTTATGGGGGTATGTCAAGACTAAAGTCTATTCAAGGCCAGTCCATAACAGAGATAACTTATTACATCGGGTTCAAACTGCCCTCGCTGAAGTAGATGTGCAAATGGTTCAAAAATCCACAATAGCTGAAGTTAACAGAAGAGTTTTATTGTGCTTAGAAAACCACGGGCGGCATATCGAACAGTTGCTAAATTAATAATTAAATTAATTTGCTTCTATTTTTTGCAATGTAATTTTATTTATAGGCCATAAATGTAGATATCTCTCGTTAAGCAAACGGCAAGTTCTTTCAATAATCTTGTAATATTCTCCATGAATAAAAAATAAATTTAGTATGTCTTCATTCGAATATTCTTGGTGGATTTCCATATCGTGTATAATGTGTCACATCGACGTTTACAAGTTTGATACATAAAGCACATTGTTTTAATTTCCCCAGGCCACTAGTGAGAAATTATTTAATAAAATAGAGAAATATTGGTATCGAACAGATAGGTATAAAAAACCCTTAGAAAGATTAAAAGACCACTTAATTCTCCATTACATAGAGCAACAAGATACAGGGTGTTCCATTTAAAAAAATTGACTTTTGGGCAGTTGAAGTTAGTCAGATTTAGCCAAACATTTTGAACACCCTGTAAATAGTGAGATGTCAAATTACACATCATTTAAAAACTTAACAGTCCTCTAAGTATAGCCCAAATTTTGTTACTATAACTTTCTTTTTCAATCATTGACAAGCGTTTGAAAACAATACTATAAAACCTATGTTTCTTAAAAAATGAGAATATCTCAAAAACTATTGATTTTTCATATAGGTTGTGCTACATAAAAGTAACTCAGATTTTAGCGTAGAATCCGAAATATACAAAAAAATATATCATTCCATTTAAAATAAAAAAGTTGGTAGCCACTTCCTGTGTGACCGGAAGTGCTAGAAGAGCTCAAATATTTTAATTAAATAAAACTTTTTAAGCAGTCTCCTATTTCAAATTTTTTTAAACAAATATTTCAATTTCAATATTTGGACTTCCCAAACTTCTAATGAACAGGTTAGCCAAATCACCCGGTATAGTATACAAAAACGAACGTTGGTATTAACTAGTGTATGTGAAATCCTATTTTACGCTTTATACCAAAAATAAATCTTAAGCATGCATTTTGAACTCGCTGAATTTTACCTAAGTCTACACTGTCAAGGCGAAAACCATAAACAACGTACAGAAGTTAAATATTGATAATATTAGAGATTCACAGAGCATAATTTTAAGTTTTACATTTAGACAGTCTTTACTGATGTAAAGTATTTTTTCGTTTCCCAAAAGCTCCTTGAATTAATTTTGTTCCTTGAATCTCAGCTTAGTGTCAATTACGAGACCCAGTCTCTTGCAGAATCTACTAAAACGATTATTTTATTATCTATAGCAGCTCTAATAGAATTTTGGATGTTGTGTTTAAGCTTTTTTTTTACAAATAATAGACAAGTTGATTTAGATAGGTTGATTATTAAGCAGTGCCTTTTAGAAATATTTACCAACAAACAAAGAGGTGTATATTTGAGTATCATCCGCATAAAGTTGATACTGAGTAGTAAATTGATGAAAATAGAAGAAATGATTGGTGCATATAGTAATAAGTAAAAGTCCTAATTTTGTGCCCTAAGGCACACCAGATTTTACTTTGAGAGTAGAAGAAATTTGGCTATTAAAGGTTGCTCTTTGACAATGATCACTTAAATATGAACTGAAAAGATCAACGGCATCCGTACCTATACCAATATGATGCAAAATAGTCAGTGAGAGTTCGTGATTTAAAAGATCAAATGCTTTGCTGAAATCGATGAGAACTAATGCAGTTAGATTATCATTGTCTGTAGCTTTAAATGCTATCAGTAATGTTCAACAAAGCAGTCGCACAACTATGATTTTTGCAAAAACCTGATTGGCAGTTAGGAATAATATTGTATTCACATAAGTAACATGTGAAGTCTAATAATCACTACGATAAGTAGAGTTATTGGTGCATGAATTAATAATATGCGTGATATAGGGTAGTAAAGCTGGAACACAGAGATTGGTAACATAGTTATATTTTTCAAGTCGGCTCCTTGTGATTCAGATTTTATGCTTTTTAAGATTTTGTCAATTTCCTCCTCAGAAACTGTGGAAAAATTAAAAGTGTTATTGATATTTTCCTTTACGCTTTTCAAGTAAAAGTTTATCCGGAAGATCACCACTGCCAGACGACTTCACAAAAAAGTCATTGATATTATCTGGATTTTGCAAATTACAAGGATGAGTAATATCTCTTTTCTTTTTATTATATATATTTAAACGTATTAAGTTTTTCCAAATATCTTTTGCATTACCTCTGGCAGCAGAATATTCCAAATACACCCGCTTTTCTCTACGAATAGAAGAAGTGACTAAGTTCCTCAACGATTTGTAGTATTCCCATTTAGCAAGTGATTTATATTTTTATAATTTTGTAAAACATTGTTTTTAGTTTAATCATTAATTTAATGTTATCAGTAATCTACGGTTGTTTAGGTTTACGCCGTTTACTGATTTTAATAGGAGCATGGTAGTTCAATAGGTTAAGTATATTATTATTTAAAAAAAATATTTTTTCATCAACATTTGATATATCGTAAATTTCAACCCAAGGTATTGCATAGAGATGATTCATAAATAAGTGGCGGTTAAAATGTTTAAAACTACGATACTTATATTTTCTTTCTTGCTGTTCTTTTTCATTATCCATTAAACATTCAACAGAGACTTGAAAATGGTCGGATATAGCAAGATTATCTGAAATACCAACGTTTTTGATGTCAACGCCATCACTAACAAGAATTAAATCAATTAAAGACGAACTTATACTGGTCTCACGGGTTGGTTCATTAACAATTTGTGATAAACCAATTCCTTGAAATAACTGTTCTAATAAGTAACTCTTATTGCTTTTTTGTAACATATCTATATTAAAATCGCCGACGCAAATAATTGAATCTGAAAAATGCATAATATTTGAAATTATATCCTCAAATTGGTCTAAAAATCGGGTAAGATTAGTCTTAGGGGGCTTATACAACACACTAACTGATACGATTTTATTTGTTATTTCTATTCGGATCCAAAGTTGCTCAAAAGATACAGAATGAGCGATATTAAGCCGACCGAACCTGAAACAATTCTTATTGTAAAAACATACTCGACCGCCACGACTGTAGTTTCTATCGGTTCTGACAAGCTGGTAGTCGTCGATTTCAATATCAATATCATAAACAACATGTGTGAGCCAGGTTTCACTAACCTCAAATATATCAAAATTACATTTGTCTAAATAATCTTTGAAGTCATTAAAATGTCTAATTAGAGATCTGGCGTTAATGTGAGCAATTTTAATAACATTCATTTTAATTTCTTATAAAGAAAATTAACAGGAAATTTAAACATGTTAAAAAATAATAATAAAAAATTAAAATAGTCCCCCTACAAATTGGATATTACCATAAATATCAATTCAATTCCGTATTAAGTAACTGTGTTGTTCTACGATTAATAACTCAATAACGGCTCACGATAAAGACAACATATAATATATTTTGAAATCAGAAAAGAAAGATCTCTTCAAAAATTTAATAATATACAGGATGTTATATTAAAAAATACATCATATTTATGTTTTACCCTGTAAACGTCGAGTAACTGAATTATTGATAGCATTTTTAGAAAACTCAGAACCATACAACTTTCATGTATAATTTTTTTTTACGAGCGATAATAACGATAATAAAGAGTGAGTAATTTATAGTGAATAACCCTGTACATCATTAAAATCTTTGGTAGATTTAATATGAAAAACTTTCCTCTTATCATTCGCACGTATATAAATATTACAATTTTTTGCCCATAAATATTTTATGTTACTATTTTTTTAAATTCACGAGCTTTTTTAAACAGTAACTTATTTGCCGATGTCAATGATTCATTAACATATATATAATTATTTTGTTTGAAAATTCCACATAATCGGAATAGATGTAGCTCACCTTTAGAATTCGTTTCACCTTCATTTTGGCCAAAAATTCTTCTTTGTCAATACGTCTGACGAACTTGGTAATGATTCCCCTGGGTTGTGCTGCACGAGCACCGTGTTTTCGTAAACGATGACAAGCATCAATCATGTAGGTTTCGAGATTAAAACCAATTGTTTTTCCCACTTTTTGCATCACTGATATGAATCTTGAAACATCTTGAACTTCTAAACTGTTACACCTTGAATACTGCTCGATACCGTTTAGTTGCGATTTTAGGTCTTCGTTTTCTTTCACTTTCGCGTTGCAAAATTCCAGCCACTCGATGTTCTTCAAAAATTTCTTTAAAAGGCCTTCCTGTTTATCAAACCGTTTAGTCATGTCATCCATTTTATCGTAACAAAGATTTATTGAATTAATAGCATCTTTTTGGTCTGATAAGAGGGTTTGTAATTGTATATGTATTTTTGTTAATTCTGAAGCCTCGAGTTTTTTTATATAATTTATATAATTTATTTGCTCGGCAGTTGTCACACTTTCGCAATCGAATCCGCTTCTGAGGGGTTTTGATATCTTGACACACAAAGTATAGAACCACTTTTCTTTATTATCTCTTAAATATTGTACATCCGTAGAATTTAAATTTACGCATGTAGCGTGATATTTTTTTGCGAACGTATTACAGTAACCGTTCGGCTGATTAGTTTCAATTTTGATTGTAGACTGTCACTCATTTTTAATTGAAGTAAAAATTATTTAAATGTACTGAGCAGTTCTATACACTTCCCACGTCAACGACGACCTATGAAACATTTTGATTTATTTATTCGTGTATTTATTTATACAATTTATACAACACGCATGACTAACACTGTCGGTGTTTCACAAAGAAAATAGATGAACTCTTCAGAACTCAATGTGCATGATTTATAATATTATTTCTCGTAACAATATTATGAAACGTGTATATTTATTTATTATTTACAAAAAGAAAAAAAAAATTTGAAATAAACAATGAAACAACAGATAACAGAAAACATTATAATTAATTTTGTGGTTTAACTAAAATCTTCTCTAATTAATTTTGGTATTCACGCTGCTATTATTTTGTTAATAACCGTCTAAAATGAGCTTTGTTGTATCGATTAATAATTTTCGCAACTGAACGGATTTCTAAATATAATAGATATTTGAAAGGGTACGCATAAAATCGATTATACGCAACGTTAAATAATTTTATTATTATCTGATTAATCATCCAAAAGATCTTCAAAGAAGATTTGTTTCTTCGGGACGTAATTATAAATTGTTATTCAGCTAGTGCATCTAACGAGATCGCTATATTAACATTCATTAATCAATTGAACTACTATTTTAAAACCTACGAGTACATTCAATAAATACAGATTGCATTTGTTGTTGACGCAAACGCTTTTAACTAAATGTAAGTGACGGAAATAGAGCGTCTCAGTAAATGAAACGCCCTTGACTAAAATTGAAGATGCAAATTAATAAATTATTAGCTATAAAAGTTTCGTAATTAAAATG
The DNA here is from genome assembly GCA_030710515.1 of Abscondita cerata. NCBI lineage: Eukaryota > Metazoa > Arthropoda > Insecta > Coleoptera > Lampyridae > Abscondita > Abscondita cerata. Next base: position 51,815 of record JALBCR010001716.1, on the reverse strand, counting down.
TTTGCACGCTTCCATGATCAAACGACTTATAACAAAGTAATTGTGATTGTGTATTATTATGTGAAAGAACAGAAACTTTCAATAAAAAAACCTTCATCATAAATGCAGGAGATAAAAGCATCGATTGTTGGCGTAGAAAACAGTCTAAAATAAAGATATTTTTAAGATAATAGAAGAAAAAGAAAACACAGAACCTTATTTAACAGAAGAAGATGATACAGTAAAATAAACTCACAAACGTCTTACACAATAAGACACTTCTATCTGTAATAAAAAGGAATTGAAACGAATTGCAAAATTAGTAGATACAGTTCGTAGATAAGAAACACGTCGTAAAAGTTTATTTAAACAATGAAGGCCTTCGTTAATTGCTTTAATTGTTCAAATATTTACGATTAATTTGGTACTAAAGTAATTGTGATAATAAGAGGTAATAAAATGCTTATCCGTGCAAGCATTAAAATCTTTTCTAATAAATTAGATTCACATTTAAAATATATAAACATTAAAAATACAATATAAAAACTATATAAGACAAATACGTCTAGTCGCATTATAGCAAGATATTGAACAATAGCAAACACACACCAAGAATTACTCGTCGTTTTGTGACTCTTCAGGAGTGAGATAACTCGAGTGTAAGTTCACTATTGTACAAATGCGCGACTGTCGACTTATTACTTACAGGAAGACACATCATAAACGACAAATAAGTGTTGCAGCATTTAATGCCGCCTCATGCCATTGCAACACGTCCGAAAATTCGCACTAAAGCATCTTTGTCAACAAATGTGTAAGCAGTTACATAAGGCGATTCTTTGATTCTTATAACCAACTAAGCGTCGGCAAAAATAATAACCTCAAATCACCTGCTGTAAAGTCGCAAAATATTGTACAATGGCAAACAAAGCGACGGGTGCTTAAATTTTTTAAATATTTTTTATCGCTAGCTTATTTTAAGGATCTGGTTATTGTAAGATTGAAGAAAACACTCCAGTCATTTTCTCCTATCAATTTTAATTTTCTCGTCAGTTTATTGTCATTTTCATCTTATTTAGAAAGTAAAATGTGTTCAAAATTTTAAAACAGAAACATGTTAATAAAAACATTATTCTTTGGAACCTTTCGAACTTTCTTCAAAAATTGTAAATTTTTAATTTCGAATTTTCTTAATTAAAGGCAATTAGAATGTTTAATTGAGGAAATCCTTTTCATAGAATAAAATTGTTTAACTCTTAATAATTCAAAGAAAACTAGGTATATAATTTAAAAATCATATATTTATATTACTGTACATGAGTTTATTACATTGTAAGTAATACAAAAACGTAACACTATTGAATCGATAAATATTTTAAAGATACTGCATTACGATATAGATTATTTATGTTTCATTGGTGTTTCATTTTTTTTGTTCATTTTAAAATAACTACCATTTTATGTACTACTTCTTTGTGATGTACTCCAATGCGAGACATAGGAATTATGAATGTTAAATATAAAATTTTAATTAGAGGTATTTTATCAGTTTACACATATGTTGATAAAGTTGTTTTAATGCAAATGCATTTTCAGACGTGTCACGGTAGCACGAGACAATCACTAGATGGTCGTATTTTATCATGTTTAGTAGGTACTTGCTTTCGCGTGCATACACAATAAGTAAAAAATTATTAGAATTGCTTATATTTTGGAAAAAAATTAGTTAAAGAAAAATAACATTGTACTTAAAACTTAAGCTTCCTCTCAAAGTCAATTACTTTTAATATAAAACCGAAAGTACTTTTGTATTGAGTTCAAATCCGGTCTCGGGCTAAACAAAAAAAACTGTTTTAAAAATAAATTTAATAATATTACTTAATAAAATTATTAATTCAAACTTTTAATATTGACTATTAAAAATTAACAGTATTAATGCTCATAGTATCAATAAATATTTAACTGAAGCTTCTCGTATCTATAAGAGTTTGTTTTTTCTTCGCGAATTTTTGTAAAGGTCGACAGATATTTCCAATTTTCTACTCGGTTACAAACACAACATAGAACTCTTCTTTTTTGTCCGGAAACTACTACATCCTTTAGTCCCTGCAACCAGTATGAGTATGTTGTTTAAAAAATAAATAAAAATATAAAAATTTGGAGGTCTATCAAGTATGTTCTTGATAAAGACTGATTTGCTGTGATGTAGATGTGGCTAAGACATCCCAGCGAATAATTAGAAACAAAGTGCACAAATCCAAAAATAAAATCATTTTAAAAAATGTATTTATTTTGAATTAAATTTCTCGCTTGTTATCTGTTTTCTTAGGACTTTCCAATATTTTTCGGTTCATAATCACTAATTTTGCATCACACAAAAACTCTTTTACATCTTATTTTGAAGGATTTCATAGACCTTTTAAACGCAAACCATCCTCGTACTCGGAAAAGGTCAGTTTCTAGCCTAGTGAAAGAAATAACTATTATTTGATCGCATTTAAAACATTGCGAATCAACCAAACATACAGGGTGGCGCACAGAAACGGGAAATTTTAAAGTTGTTGTTGGTATACTTGTAAGTCTCGTAGGAGTGGGAAACGGTAGTCATGACGCCAAGTAGTAACGGACATTTGGTTGAGATAGAGCAGTGGAGTGGTGCAGAGCGTGCGGTCGCCGTGATAGCCTACAAAAATGACGACAGAGCATCAGCTGCACAACGAGTGTTCCGACGTCAATATGATATTCCTCCCCGCGGTCGAGTTCCTTCTTCACATGCAATATCAACATAGGTTCGGAATTTTGAAGAGACTGGTTCGGCCTTAAAGAAAAAACCTCCTGTGCGTGTAGTGACTGTTCGAACCCCAGAAAACATTGATGCAGTGCGAGTCGCAGTAGAAAGGAGTCCGGGTCATTCTACACGAGAAATTGCCTCATCATTGCAACTTCAACGTCGAAGCGTGCAAAAAATATTGCCCCAGCCATATGTCAATGGCTGTATTAAGACGTTTGTTTGGGGAGCGCATAATTTCAAGGAACGCTAACGTCGCTAACTTTATTCTTATTTCCAACATTTCTCATGTATTTTTCCACTCTTGACCAACACATTTTGAGCATTAAACATTTTTTGTACAATTCACTGGTTTATTATAATTATTTCAAAATTTTTCGTTTAATGCGCCACCCAATATTACTTAGATCTAAATATAATCATAGAATTCTAAGCTCGTCAACCTATTTAGTAGCCGCAGTGTTCAACTTGTTATTTATACCAATTTCTTGTTCGAGTGAAATAGATACAGTTTGGCTTCTCTTTTGAATGTTCCACAAAAATATGGCGATAAGCGAGAATCCATATGGAAAAGTACACATTCCATCGATACTCTCCTAGAATTCCGGTCGCAAATTTGATAATATATTACTAAAGTTTCTTTGGTCCCTGTACCAATAACAAAAATATGGAAGTATTATCGTTGTTAAGTATGTTTCCTCCTTAATATAACTTAGGATTAGTGATTGGACTTCACTACAAGATACGTCACATACAAGATACGAACATCACAACAATGAGTTGAAGACGTCACAAAATAAATAAATTAACATATAAGATAAATAAACAAACTCTGTCAAGACGAACAGACATAGAATCATTCTATGTTCTATATCATAATCAAAAGGTCCAAACATACGTCAATTTCGTTAGAGTTTTTTCGTGTGTGTTTTTAGGCGTTTTTAATACAAATATTAAATATTAAAGGTAATCAGTACCTTACAGTACTCCATGGTCAACAAGAAAAACATGTTGTTCCTGAGAATCACCACTTTGGTTTCCGGACCTGGTCATCAAGACTCTCCCGGATAATTACAAAAAAATGTATAACATAATTTCACAAAACACAATCACACACTAATATAGGGCACACAACAAATATTCTACAAATTAATGTTGAGGGGTTAAGTAAGGACAAATCAGATTTCTTGTCTAACCTTTGTTTCAGGAATAGGGTCGATATTTTACTTTTACAGGAAACACACTTTGGAGATGAGACAAGTATACTCAATAAAAGTATAGTAAAAGGTTTTCAATTAGTAGACTTTATTGAGAGCCCGATTCATGGAATAGCAACGTACGTCAAAGAAAATATTCAATACAAAAATATACAAAAAAGTATCATTTCTGGAATTTTCGTTATAACTACTAAAATAGGAGATTTACACGTAATAAATATTTACAAACCTCCTCCAATACCTTGGCCAGAAACTTTTAATGTCGTTTTTCCTCATTCATGTGTATATGTTGGTGACTTTAATTCCGCAACACATTATGGGGCTACAAAGACAACGATATCAATGGAATAACGTTACAAACATAGATAGAATTTCAAAACATACATTTAATATACGATCCAAAAGACAACAAAACATTTTATTCCGGTCGATGGCAAAACGATTACAGCCCGGACCTGTGTTTAGTATCAATTGATGGTGACATGGTTCCATTACAATCAACACGTATGGTATTGAACGATTTTTCAAGAAGTCAACATAGACCTTCGCTAATACGAATTGGACTTCAAATTCCGTTTGTAGAATCTTTAGAAAAACTAAGATAGAATTTTCAGAAAGCTAATTGGATACACTATAAAACATCTCTCGATTCTATTCTTAGCTTAGATGGATACCACCGGTTTCTGATGATTAGTTTAAGTTTGTAGGTGCTGTTAGCAAAAAAATTCATTCCACGTGGTTTTCGACAGGAATATGTCCCATGTTGGTCAACTAAAGCAAACAGATTGTACAAATCACATCTAGAAAATCCAACTAAAGAAAATGGGAATGCTGTACTGTCATCTCTAAATAATGGAAGAAAAGAGAAATGGAATTCATTAATGGAAAATATGGATTTCGTACATTCAAGTCTGGGCACTTTTAAATAAATTAGGTTCTACAAATCAATCTTCTAAAAAAATACAAAAATTTCTCCAAATTTTATTGCTTCTCGGTTGGTTAATGTTTCAAACTCAGTAAAAGTGGACAAATCGACTATCACAAAGATGAAAAAGTGTCGACAAAAGAAAAGAAAATCTACACCTATCTTAGAAGATATATCCAGGCCTTTTACTGTAGAAGAGCTAAAACATGCGTTAAAAAAGACCAAATCAAAGAACACTGCTGGGTTTGATGGAATACATCCAGAATTTCTGAAAAATTTGGGAAATTATTCTTTGAAGTGGCTACTTGTGTTTCTCAATGATATCTATAATACAGGTAAGTTACCAACTGATTTAAAGAAGTGTAAAGTCGTGGTAATTTTAAAGAAAAACAAATATCCTACAGACTCAACTTCTTATCGTCCAATAAGTTTAATCAAAGGAAAGGAACACTAACTGCAGCGTCTATTTAACCAACAGAATAGAATAGACGCTGCAGTTGGTGTTCCTTTCCTTTAACCAAAATAGCTTCCAGGTCTACACTACGGAACAGGTTTTTCAAGATTAAAAGTAAAGTTTTTGGTGCAGTTTTTGGTGTTTTTCTGTTGGTCCAATAAGTTTGTTAAGTGTAATTTATAAGGTTTTGGAAAGATTGATTTTTCAAAGAATTAATCCGTTAATAGAAGAGAAATTACCAATTAAACAAGCAGGATTTCGATCCGGGAGAAGTTGTTATAATGAAGTATTGGCATTAACAACACAAATCGAAGCTGGATTTAAAAAAAAACTTAAAACTGGAGTTGCCTTCTTAGATTTAACTGCTGCATACGATACCGTGTGGAAAGAAGGTTTACTTTTTAAATTGTTTAACGTCATTCCTTGTTCCAAAATTATTTCTTTTATTGAAAATATGTTGTCTAATCGGAAGTTTAGAGTTTTTGTTGGAGATAAAAGCAGTAAATTTAGATTTTTAAATAATGGTCTTCCACAGGGATCGGTTCTTGCACCTATTCTTTTTAATGTATATATTTCTGATCTTCCTTCTTTACAATGTCGAAAATTCGTCTACGCCGATGATATGGCAATTTCATTTCAAAATTCAGATTTTTTCGAAATTAAAAATAAACTATCTGATGATTTGCATATTATGGAAAATTATTTCAAAAAATGACGATTATGCCCCAATCTTAAAAAGACAGAGGTTTCTTGTTTTCATTTAAGTAATAGAGAAAAAGTAGAAAACTTAATGTTATCTTTAATAATACAAAGTTACACCATAATTTTAACCCAGTTTATCTGGGAATAACTTTAGATACGTTTTTAATTTACAAAGACCATTTAGAAACAGTCAAAGAAAAAATGAAAACAAGAAATAATTTCATTCAAAAATTAGCTGGAACAACTTGGGGAGCAGATGCAAAGACACGTCGTACAGCTGCATTGGCATTAGTTTATTCTACAGCAGAATATTGTGCTCCTGTCTGGTTGAATAGTTATCATACAAAAAAATAGATGTCCAGTTGAATTGCACTATGCGTATAATTAGTGGAACGGTTAAATCTACTGATCTCGATTGGCTTCCTGTTCTGTGTAATATTACTCCATCAAACATTCGACGAAAAGCTGCGTTAAAACGAGAATGGGACAAATGCCAACTTAACAAAGAGTTGCCAATTTAAAATGACATTGACAACCCTCCTGCTAAAACACTTAAATCTCGAAGTCCTATAGGGTTGCAAGACTACTTAAGTACGGCTTTTACTGAAGTTGAAGAGTGGAAAAAAATGATCTTCATACGAATAAATAAATAAATTCTGTTTGAAAATATTTGGTTTATATAATATAATTGAAAGCGCAGGTTTCAATCATAAAATGAAAATCGTGAGACGAAAAACGCAAATGTTTATTGTAACGGTACCAACAGCACAGTTTTAAAAACACGCTGAACCATGATTGCTAGTTAGATTAACATAGAGAAAAAAGTAAAACAGCTACGTGCTCAAACTACAATTTTGATGCAATTTTTACTATTTACTTTTCTTCCCTATAAACATGGATCAAAAATGTTGTCAGGGATATGCATGGGTTTATGTTTAGTACTTTCAAAAAATAAAGATTTGAGCTGGCAAGTAGAGATAACTCTTCAAAAAACAAGAATGATTAATTTTTGTACGCAATATACAATGATATTCAAGTTGAGGTAGGTACCACAAGACTGAACTGATTGAAGGTAATTACCTACCCCGTTTAAATGGGGCAGAGGTAACGTTGCGACCAAAACCATTAAGCTACGACCAGTAATATGATTAACATAGAAAAAAAATGCAGTAAAGAGCAAAAAAAAAAGCTGTAATTAATAATTCTAATAATAATAAAGTTTTGTGACAGTAATGTTTTTTAATATCATTCTTTCCGTACTATTTATTTTTAATTTTATGGTAATTTTATAGTACTCAACACCTCTTACAGTAGGAAACCAAACGTACTTGTCACCTGGGTAATTACTGTGCAACAGCCGTTTTCGTCTTTCTATTATCGAAGTATATTGTTTAGAAAGTTTTAAACGTGCTCTTCCAAGTAATTACCATAGTTTAAAAAAACCTCTAAATTGTTGTAATTAATTGAAGGTATTAATCAATATTTGAAGTAATAATTAATATTTGGGAGCCCTTTATTATAACAACGTTTGACAAATGCCGTAAGTAGTGTGTAAAAAATGTGTAAAAAAATCAACATGTGGCCATATAGCCATTTTCGGAAACTTTTAGAATTGTTTCACTGAGGACTTTCAACCTTCCTGTACCTACGAATTGTGCACTTTCTACAATTTTTGTGTCGACATCGGTACTTATCTGGATGGCTCTTTCGCTGTTGATCTACAAATGTGATCGCTGTCAACTGAACCTTCGACTTGGTGGCCTCGTTACTTATACTTCGAGAAGACCATCCATTACTTCTTATGACTTTTAAGAGACGAGTTAAATATATATTTAACGTTTGTAAACTCGAGGATCCTTGTAGTAATCTAACGATTTGTTTTTTCGTATTCAATTATTATTAATAGGTTTATTCATTATAAACCCCCATACTTAACAGTATATCGAGTGCCGTTATTAGCGATAAGTTACATAGCTTCTGGTTTGATTTTTATATTGATTCGTGGCGTATATTTTTAATGTAAACGAAATGTGATTAATTTGTTAATTGACTGTGATAATTTATGAATTGTTGTGCTTATTATTTTAAAAGTTTTTGGTGTGTCGTCAAGTCTCGTCAGATTAAACTCCCTAGTTCTTTTACAAGTTTTTTTTTGCTTTTTTTAAATCCTACTGCTCGATAATAATTGCGAAGATCAGATAGGTGGCACTAGGTGCAGCTTTAGAAGCCTTTAGTTACATATTTCGTTTCATCCCTACGATCCACTCTACCACATAGGAGCTACGGGAGGTTATTGAACCGCATTATTATTATTAAACTTTTTTATGTGTTTTTATAGTTCAACAACAAACCTAAACGCTTTTCATGTTAAAAATTGGTTACAAACTTAATTAAAAATGTTGTTCGCGAGACGAATTTGTGGTTCATATAGAGTATCTTCAAAAAATATTTGAGCTGACGATGTAGGAGATAAATCATCTTAAAAAAATATGCATGCCACATAATATGAATTGAAATTTGAAATTGTGAAGTTAGGGTAGCTACCCTTTTTAAGTGATCATTTATAAAACTACTGGTTCTACGAAACTGTTTCACATCTATTTGTACGAAACCGGTGTTATGTTTTTCTAAAACAAAATTCAATACACAGAACTACAGTGAATTACAACTTTTGTAATGCATACACTTGGAATGTACATTTCGAAGATGTACAACTCAAAGTGAAAATCGTTATATTACGTGACTTTAATACTACTTTAATCCAGTTAATTTAATCAGCATAAGAACATAATTTGCTCATTAAAGAAATTACGTACAGACGATTAAGTTTCTCCATTTGTTTAAGCAAAGAACCTAATTAAATAGTAATTACAAAGACTTCCAGTAGTAATGTAAAGAATCAATGTTTCTATATCGAAAATTTTATTTGTATTTAACCCATTAAAGCTTATAAAAATAGATTATAAACAACTAAAACAGTAGGTATGTTAAAAAGCAAATGGTAGAAATCACGAATTTGAAAACCCGAAACGAAAAGTAGATTTTTGTAAACATTTATAAATTACTTGTTACCTTAGTTACAAAAAACTGTTTTATTAATTTTATGACGTATGTATGACAGTTGACCAACATCAATACACTAAATGATACTAGTTTATTCACGAACAGCTTATTCTAAACGCAAAATTATTATGAAAAAGATTGATAATCAAGCTTGGAAAACCATCTAACTTTTTAACAAATAATGTTGACGAAAAATCTAACAAACTTCTAAAATAACATTGCTACAGTTTATTTAGGATGTCCAAATGTAAATTTGTTTTAAAAGTCAAATCGAATTGTGGTTATTAATATAAAAGCAGATATTAGATAAGAGTCAAGAATAAAATTATACAAAATTATACAACCGGCTATCTAGAAAATAATTTATTATGTGCGTCGATTACTAAAATACATTAATCATTTTTTCATATAATTATGTAGTTCATTCAAGAGACATTCCGTGTTATAGGTCGACTAGAATCTCGTGTTTTATGGTAGTTTTCGTTGTACTCAAATTTGCAAGAATTAGTAAACAGCAATATTAGCATTAAAAAAAGATCAACGTAGAAATGCGTTCAAAAGAGAAAACTCACGATTTACAACAAAGCGTGGGGGTGTACCATAATTTATTTTTCTCGCGTATTCTCAACTTCATATTTTTACTAGCAAAAAGGTGCCCGTCCATAGAGCGCCATACTACACCATTATAAACATACAGAAGTGTATCTCTTGAGAGACACTTTTAAAGTTTTCAACCAGCAGGATTTGTCAAGGAACCTAGCCAAGGATCAAAAAAGTTTAAGAAGAAAAGTTTTTCTCTATATTCGAAAGTAACCGCGGAAAGGAAAGATCATTGTGAGGAAGTTAGAAAAAAAAATGTCCAACTGAAGAAAGACAAGAGTTGTCCTAGTCGGATAACACCGACGTACAAAAATACGTGTCAGTCCCGTTCCAGAGAAGACCTTCGCAAACGTGTCACTTAGGAAAACGCGACCAATGCGTCACAAGACCGGGAAATCACAATACTCCCAAACTATGCGCTCACACAGGAGCATGTCCCTCAAACACAAAACCCAATCCAAACCGATGTCAAGTCGTTTATTGATACACTGAGTAGAACCCTACTTGCCCTCCATAAATAGATTTATGGTCCTGGCCGGCGGGTTTATATCGTTTCCCTACATTTCCACCAAACGCCTTTTGGGTGTTTTTGGGTGTTTGTAGCCCAGATACGCTATTGAATGTTTATTATATCGTGGCCATACTGCTAAGATAATCGGAAGTTTTGGGGATAAAATGAAAGAGATAACATTGAGTCCTTTCTATCAATTAAGTTAAGCAGCGTTAACTTCTGTGACTGTTATATATTTTGTTTGAGTCATTTAGAGTTCACAAAAAAAAATTTTATATTTATTTCATTTGAAGAATAGTGGAGAGAAGTTTTTTATAACACATCATGATGCATATCCTAATAAGAGATACCTCTATTGACTCAACATCACCCAGTCAATTGCAATAAGAAAACAAAATTAACAATAGAGAACATGTCGGCACATATGAGGTGCTAACCAAAATTTAGCTTTAACCGTTACCGGTGTCTAATCAGAAGTAGCATTTCTTATTAAGATAGAGGTTAGCTTTTATTAGAAACCTACTTTCTGTACATCACATGTACACTACATCTACTATATAAACGCAATCAAACAGTTATATGCCAATAACATCAGTTCAGTTCAAACAATGATAGAAAAGTCAATCTTTTTCACACTAAACTAGGTATTATGTCGGGGTTGTTGTGTTTCCTCGTCTTTATTTAATCGTAGCGTTTCAGAACTGAAATACATAAATTACAAAGTTAGAAGAGACAATAAATAAAACCAAGGAGCTTTGAGATTAATATTGAAAAACTATTGAAGAGGAAAATCAATGTATACAAAAGTCAAAACACATAAAAATTATCGGTGTAAAATTCAACTCTTTTAAGATTTTAGAAGAGTGCTATGGGACAAGGTTCAAAAATTTGGATTTTGAATGAGAGCCTAAAGAGATACCATAAAAATAAAACAGTTGTTATGGTACAAGGATATATTGAAAAATTCTTAGCCTACTATAGAACCAAACAAAATTTCAATGTCAAAATATTTTATTACTCAACATATTCTCCTCTTAATTGGATACATTTATTACAGCGAACCTGCAACGTCTCTAGACCTTTCAAAAAAATGTTTCTTCTTGCTCTGCAAACCAGACCTCCACAGCTTCTATTACCTCCTTGTTGGAAGAAAATGTACGACCTTTTAAACTTTTTTCAGTTGAGGAAAGAGGTGATAGTCGGACGGAGCCAAATCGGGTGAATAAGGGGGTGTTCTAGTAATTCAAACCCTAAATCACGAATTTTTGCATGGCAACATGAGATTTGTGTGCAGGGGCGTTGTCCTGCAAAAACAAAACACCTTTGGATAGCTTTCCGCGTCTTTTCTCTTTAATATTTTCCCGTAGAGTGGTCAGTAATGTCGAATAGTAATCTCCAGTTATTGTTCTACCCTTATCCAAAAATCAATCATGATTACTCCATGGCAATCCCAAAAACTGAAGCAAGAACTTTTCCAGCAGATTTTTGGACACGAAACTTCTTAGGTCTTGGAGAACCAGAGTGTCGCCATTCCATCGATTGTTGCTTTGTTTCTGGATCGTAGAAATGTACCCAAGTCTCATCTATAGTAACAATTCGGTTTAAGAAGTCTACATCGTTTTCAAATCGAGCACAGATCGAACGCGATGCTTCTACCCTTGCACGCTTTTGGTCAACATTCAAACATTTGGGGATCCATTTTGCAGCAATTTTTCTCATGTCCAAATTGACGTGAACCATATGATGAACGCGTTCGTATGAAATATTCAGTGCTTCAGATATCCGTTTTAGCCCAATTCGACGGTCTGATAAAATCATGTCATGAACTGCATCGATATTTTCGGGGACTGACACAGAAACTGGCCTTCCCGATCGGTCATCATCTTCAATGGAAAATTTACCTCTTTTGAAGCTTGCATTCCAATTTTTGACGGTCGCATACGAAGGACATTGATCACCAAGGGTATTAAGCATATCTTCGTAAATCTGCTTACCTCTTAACCCTTTTAAATACAGGTACTTGATGATGGCTCGATACTCCAATTTTTTGATTTTCACAATTTCGGTGGACATCTTTTTTCATTTAATTTATTGCGTGACTCTGGTTTACTTTTTTGACGTCAAACTTTACACTGACACTTCTAATAAGTTATTGTTCGTTGTTATGGTAACGCAATATTTTGTTTATGCAAGGAACTGGTCTAGGCTAACTAGATATCAATACATCCTCGTATGTTCACTGACGAAAGATGCCCGTAGGTAGTCGGCCCTAAATAGTAGTCAAAAACCAGAAATATCAAAATTTAAAGAATAGAATAAGGAAAAAAATATGCTATGGTAGGACAAGGTGCGACAGACGACCTACAATAATGTAAAAAAAGTTTTTATGAAAACTATCTCAAAATATAATAAATTAAGTAACGCTATCATCTATTGATGGATTTAATATTTTATTGACAATCATTCAGTTTTGAGATAGCCTCGATAAGGTCCACACATTGCTGGGCAAAACGTCGGCAATTTTAACCTACCGAGTTGTTTTTCTTCACTTCACCTTAACCAAAAATGGCCCTAACAGTATACTTAAGTACTAAATTAAAATTTTATTACGGATTTCATTACACATTTAACAACTAGTCCAAAAAACTAGTGATTATTGTAATTAATTCTGGGTTGCACTGTTGAAGTAAGCATAATTAATGGCGTATTTCAAGTTACTATATTGTTGAAAAAAACTATCTTATTATTTAACGTGCATTTGTACATAATCGCACAATATTGATTAGGTGTAATGCTTGATTTATTTTACTATTACATTATACTTACAAGGACAATTCCAAGCTTGAAAGCATTGTGATAGAAATAGAATTTATATACAGATATTTTATACACACGATGATTACAAGAAAATAATCTGTTGTGATAGTGACATTTAATTTTTACGGGGTCACTTACACTCTATATTTCTGCGTTTTAATACCGAAGAAGAATCATGGCGTTTGGTACACAACATTAGATTAATTATTATTGAGATTTAAATTAATAAATAAAACCAAAATTTTGACACAGTTACAGCTAACTGAAGTAACAGAACCCAGTATTGATTGTTGCTGACATGCACTCGAGTTTTATCCTAGTTTGAGAATCATAATTGTTTATCTGCTCGGTTTCGTTTGATTATCCTGAAAGAAAAAGTTGATCGCGACTTATGGAAATACACTCTATCGCTTGAACAAATAAACAAACGCATTAGGTTTTTGGGGCACAGTTGTGAGTTATCACTTAATGCGAGTTCATATAAATTATAACGAGTAATGTTAATTGTATATTTATCGGAATAACTGTATGTTTTAAAATATATTTTTAATACCATCCATGGGTTTATTTAATTTGCGAACGAAAAAAAAACAATAATACAACAATAAGTGTCGCGACATCTAGTGTCGTCAAGTCCGAAAATTAATTTGCCAATAATTTGAACACACACAATTGGACGGGCTATAATTAAACGATATAGACAATAGAACCCTTGGGACAGACACTTTTTTCATATGATTTTTGTAAATTACCGCGCACACCAAACTGGATGCAGCTATGTACAATAAAACAACATGAACCGATACCATTAACCGGCTAATAACTAAAGAAGAAGAAGTCAAACTAAGTGCGGCGGCATCTCCTTGTCCCATTTTTGGCAGTTTATCGTAGTTCGATAATCGATTATTTTTGTCCTTTATATAATAAAAGGAGATCGTTTGTCATTTCATTGTCATCGTAAGAAAAACCGAAAATAAACTGAACACACAAAAGTGTGCATTTAAAAAACAAAAATCCATAGAAAAATATTGCTTCATATTTTTCTAGACATTTTAAATGAAACTTACACAAGCGCGTCCAAAAATCGCCACTACCATACGCAGTAAATAAATAAAAATAAACCAACGTAAAAAAATTGTTTTAAATTTTTAAAATCAAAGATGACAGACAATATTGAAAATATATTATGACTGTTTTGCTTTTGTTATAAAATAACTAATGATTGCAAAAACCAAATGGGCGTTGAAATTTTGAGATTGTGAACTTGCCACAGTACTACACCTGCATTTATTTAAAAGTGGTGGTAGTAGTACAATTATTTGATAGTTTTGCCTGAAAAGTTTTCAGATAGTTTTGGAAATTGAAAATTTTATAGATTTTGATGTGCTTTATCCGAATTTCTACGTTACTACGTTGAATCCTTGCCACCGGGGCCGCCATATTTGAAAATGGTGCTGAAAGATAGCTTTCGACTATACCGGGAGTTCGTTCTCAAAGTCGAACATACCAATCTAACGTGGTAATGAACGTTTTTGCTAATTGGTGTTCGCCAATTTAACTTACAGAAAAGGCAATAGTATCAATAGAAAGAGAAAATCATTGCGATTCAAATAAGACTAGTAACAATTTATTATTTTAAAACACTAACTTAAAACTATGACACTTTTTAAATAGCTTTGCCTTGATTGTTTTTGTGTCAATAAGAATTTGACGTTAAACGTATACAAGTTTATTTATGTTATAATAAATAATTATACCAACGAAGAAAGGGTTTTTATGGTAAAAACCTTTTATAGTGGCGCTAGTTTCAGGAGAGTTCGAGATTTGTTTGCGTTAATTTTAATACTACAATACCATCTATCAGTACTATTTAAAAATATTTAGAAAAATTTGAAAATGTGCAAACATTTCGCAAGGTCGGAAAAGAGAGGTGGTATGTAATAATGTTTTGAACAAAATAAAATGTTCTAAAATAACAATCATATCACAGGTAATCGACAAATTGTTGACCGCACAGACGAACGTGTTGTGCGAAGGTGAATGCAGATCAAACATACAGTTTCCGGCAAATTTCTGTTAAAGTTGGTTTGTGCAAGTCGCAAGTATGGAATATATTAAAAAACCATAAATATCCCTAAAGCCACAATGCTATCAAGAGATTTTTGCTGTAGATGAAGAAAGTAGAAATGCGTTTTGCTATGAAATACAAGAGCGCGCGAACAATGATCGCCGATTTTTGTCGTCAGTGTGTTTCACCGACGAGGCTACTTTTATTTTAAATAACGAATCAAATGTTCAAAATACGCGATATTGGGGTCAAGAAAACCCGAATGTTAATATTTCCACCAGAACTCGGTATTCCCAAAAAATTAATATCTGGGCTGGGAGTTTTAATAATAATATTATCGGCCCTTTTAAAATTGAAGGAAATTTAAATTCTGAAAAGTATTTAGATCTTTTAGTAAAGAAGGTAGGACCTGCGTTGGAAGCCGTTGCAAAAGAAAATCAGGAGATCTGGTTCCAACAAGATGGCTCTCCCGCGTACTTTGGTTTACATGTTAAAATTTTGTTGACTATTAATTTCCAAATCATTGGATTGACAGAGGTGGTGCTATAAATTGACCATCAAGATCTCCTGATTTAGCACCTTGCGACTTCTTCTTGTGGGGATATCTTAAAAATAAAATTTATAAAAGACGCCACCCAGATATTAATTCTTTGAGAGAAGCAATCGTTGCAGAATGTGCATTAATTACAGACAGACAGTTGGCTAACGTGAGAAATTGTTTCTACAACAGACTAGGGTATTGCTAAGCTGAAAATGAGAGATTATTTGAATATTTATTATAATTTGTTGTGCTACTATTGTTTTCGAATTTAAAAAAAATAATTTTTCTATTTTGAGTCGCTTACAGAGCTATAAAAGCACCCAAATGAGTTCTTTTATAGAAATAAAACAATTTTTATTCCGAACGGTGGTAACACTGATAACGTCAAAGCTGTCATTACGTTCGGTGTGCATTAATTTAAATTATAATTAATGTTCAGTAGATTTATTTATCTACTTATTTTATTTCCACCCATTTTTTAATGAAAGATATGATAAATGTACTAATTAAATTGAAACTAGCATTTAAACCAAAGTTTAATGAAAATATTGCCACCTTAGCAATTACAATTCAAAATTCTTTAAATTTAAAAACTCTAGCTAGCCTCAAGTGTAAGAGTAAAGTACGTCAAAAGAATTGCTTGTATCATCGAATGTTGTACCTAATTAATGCAATAAGTTTGTGCTTTTAAGGTATCTTGTTCCCAAATTTTGTTCTTATTTAAGAAGTAATTGGCCGACTTTATGGCGGTGCTAACGTCACGTGTAAGAGTAAGTACGTCAAAAGAATCAAATGTGTTGTCTAAATACGGCAATCATTTTGTGCATTTAGGATATGTTAGTTCCAAATTTTGTGCTTCTTGTTTAACAAAAAATTGACTGTCATTGTCAGGATGATAGTGTCACGTGTTAAGAGTAAAGTATGGCATATATGCTAGATACATTTTAAGGTTTCAAAATAATTAATCAATGAATTAATTATGTGTGAGTTACGTAAATCATCCATGTAAATATCAGTTGATGTAAATGTTGACTCCCCTAACTATTTTATAGCACAATGTTAAATTTAAAATTTTTTCAGGATAAAATAAGTGCTTCCGATGCATCAATTGGAATTTTTAATCGGTTCAGCCACTTGCAAGAGAATTAAAAATATAGTCAGACGCTATCACTGCGAAATAGTCCAGTCAATTTTTGTTAAACAAGGAGCACAAGTTCCAAGATATCTTAAAGACACAAAATTATTTAATTATTTAGATTTCACATTCGATGTGACCAGAGGATCGCCACAACATAATATACCGATATAATAATTACTTGATGGATTTTTGTTGAACGCAAAATTGTGGTCTACACCCCCACTTTTAATATCAGTTTGGTGCGAATGGGTATAAGCACAAAATTATAGTAACCTTTTTCAATGGTGGGGGTGCTGGGTTCACAGATGTGATTTCTAAATCGATTAATAGTTGCAAAGTCATATTTATAAATAAAATGTGAAGCTTGAGAGTTACCCTGCTGCATGTGTAGTATCCTGTGGCTGCATTTTTTATTTATTAGCTACCCAACAACAAAAATAATCAAATTTTTTAATAGTTTTGCAAAAGACATAAAATAGTATTTCAGTCAACCTCTTTAACACTGACTAAATATATTTTTAGAAGTCTTTTAACAAAAACTTCAATTGGATTCGAGAAACGAAAGCAAAACAGCCAAAATTATAAAAAAGGCTTTGACTGTCACATTCGTTCACAATTGATACAAATAATTGTTATCAAAATCTTTCTTTTTTTCAGAATTTTTTGTTATTATCCCTTCTTTAGTGTGTTATTTCCGATTGATCGATTTTGTTCAAAATCTAACCAACTGTACAAATAGTACAAAGGAAACCTTTATTCAGTACCCAAAATATTGACTAAAAATATAAATTATATAAAATTATTAGATTTTCTTAAAAATTAAATAAGAAAATGATCTAATCTATATCGCCACAACGAATTCTCTATAATATTCAATTGATGGCTCTTTAGGATGTAACAATGTGTAGGTGTGTTTGTTTTTTAATAAAGAAATGTAGCTTTAGATAAAAAAAACGACATCAAAGATTTAAAACAATTATTTTTTTTAATTTATCTTATCAAACGACTACAATTACAAAAATCAACACCGTGAGCAACTAAAAGCTGTATCATATTTTATATTTTATTACCTAATTCTAACTCACCATTTATTAAAATTTAGTATTGTAACCTTTTCATAAAAATGTCAATACTGTCGTCTAAAATATTAAAACGAATGATAAAAGAAAAACTTCAAAAACTGTCAGTAATACAAAGTAGATAAATATAAATTAAAATGAAAATGCTGCCTTAATTATTGTTCCTAAATTATAAGAATCATTTCGACATTTTTGTGAAGCAAATTGAAATGGTATACATAATTGTAACAAAAACAAGTTTTGTAATTAAATACACAATTAAACTCTTACTCATTCAAAAAGAAACAAATAGAATGCCTTACATTCACTTGAAAATGAAATAACGTTGGACCCGAGTTTGGACCAAAAACTAGAGAATAATTAAATTAATTTTTAATTAAGGTATTAATCTTTTAGTATATGTACATCTGTATTGCTTACCGAATATATACAGCTTATTAATGATCATGATTTCAAAGTAATTGGCAACCTGTGGATTGCGCGAATAGAAAAGCCTTGCAATTTCCCAAGTGAACGAGAATTTTCTAAAAACTCACCTGCAATTTCTGAAACTTTTCTTCGGCTTCCTTGTTACCTTCATTTTTGTCGGGATGATACTGCAATGCTCGAACTTTATACTCGGCATTAATTTGTTCCACCTTCGAAAAAAAAATTAAACTTTTCCCGAATTAACTAATTTAATTAAGTGCGACTTACCGTAGAATGTTCGTCGCATCCTAAAATCGCGTAAAAATCCTCGTCCGCACTGCGTTGATAACTTAAAATTTCATCGACACCACTCATTTTCTTTTCTTTTTAAATAACACTTCACTCGTACGAGCGCAACAATATTAAAGCGACTAACTTGCGTGAACTCGGGAAAATTTATGACGTTGCCGGTGGAAATCTCGTAGGAAAACCGAGGGACCGAATATACCAGTGACACTTCAAACCGTAATTCGTATAGTTTTCGATTGTAACTTCGAGAACGTCAAACACGCAAATGAGCTCTCGCCTTGATTTCTTAAACCGAAGTGAAAGTTGCGTTATATAAATAATTACTTGTTTATAAAAGTAGTTTGTTATGAACGTTTTAGATAATGTGGTATCTCTGGTGTAATAGATTTGAACCTGCGCATTCAGTTACTCGCTTTGATATTCTACCCAGAATCAATGATCCTCATCTCGAGCATCTATTATAACAAATTTGCGATTTAACCGTGATTCGCAATCTCGTCCAAAATACTTGACGTTTTTCATTTGCATGTGCCCGTCGTTCAAAATTAATTCACAAAAAATGTTAGCATTAATTTATTTTTGAAATTCGATCAATTGTAGGTTTATTTAATGAAAATGAACATAATTTTCATTAAATATATTTTTTTGGATCGACTATAACACTGTTTTACAGCCAAAATGTACAAGGTGGACACCGGCCATATTTCGAAAACGGTTTATTGTATACAACTGAAAACAAAATTATTATATTAAAACAGGCCATGGAAAAGATCTGAAATTATTTTGAATTTTTTCAAATGGAGACTAAGCAGCGTAACAGTCATGGCTTAATAAAAATGCAAGTTTTCTCTGCTTTTTGCACAGTTATGTGGTATTCAAAATATTTTAATAAAATTCTGAAACAATTTTAAATATATTTCTTTTTAACTTTTTGTTGTATTTTCAATAGTTATGTAGTGAAAATGCAATTTTATTTTAAAAGCCGATTACTGCGGTTTGCCCAAAATGAATCGGTCAAAATCTACAGGGTAGACATAGACCATATCTCGAAAAGATTTATTGTACACATTGGAAACTAAATTATTTTTAAAAAGGTGTGTATAAAAAAGAACTGAAAAATATTTTAACTTTTTTGAAGGGTATGCTAAGCAGCGTAATAGTCATAGCTTAATAGAGAATTAAAGTTTTCTACGTTTTTGCATTCAAAATATTTTTAATAAAGTACTGAAACAATTTTGAATATTATTTGTCTTCAACTTTTTTGTATTTTCAAAAATGAAGTAGTGGGAAACCCGTACAACTTTTTATTTTAGAAACCGATTACTCCGGCTTGCCCAAAAGGAATTAGTCAAAATGTCCATATCTCGAAAAGGTTTATTGTACACAATTGATAAGAAAATTATTATAAAAAAAGTGGACATAAAAAAGAACTGGAAAATATTGTTACAGTTTTATTTTCAAAGGTAGAACGTATGTCGAGAGCCTTCTTAAAACGTATGTCGTGTGTAGCACGTAACGACGAAAGTCTATTGGTCTATTGGTGGAAATAAAATTCGAAAAGGTTTCCGAGACGAACAACGGACATTTTTCTTTCTTTCTACACGGGTGTTTTTGGCGTGCCTCTTGAAGTTAAAATTTTATTCATGAATTACTAATGTGTTATTCAAAATTTCCAAGTCGAATTGGTGTTTAAATTCACCGTGAGTATACCTTGCTTTCTTTTCTTTCGTGGTTGTGTTAGTTCTAATTACGACGTATGCTTTTAGCACGTTGAGTTGAGCTTATGTTCTCATCGTGTATTACACCTGAATAACTCCTAGGGGTGCTGGAATGGCTAATTAAGAAACTTTCCCTATAAAATTAACGACTACCACGGTTTCGCATTCAGTTAAGCTGCAAACAACCGGTGGACGCTACGGTCTACAGGGGTCGTTTATGCTGCATAATTTCTACTTCAAGAGAACATATTCGCCTTCCGTTCTTTGCTACATACCTCCCTTAAAGAAAATCCTAGGTTTACCTACCTTCTGGAGCTGTCGAATACCGTGGCTAGCAGGAACTTTCATTCTCGGAACTGCATATACAGAATACAGCTAAGTTTTAATTTTTAAGTAACCTATTCAATAATAATGCGTATGAAGCTCACGTACATGTGACATAGAACGGTTTGATCTCTGGTATTTAAGCAAATTTGTATTCGGGATATGCTCCACAACCGACGTTTAGTTATTTTTTAACCAGGTCAATACGAGCTCGGGCGCTTTACTTAGAGTGGTTGAAGCTAAAACAAAAGGCCTTTTGGGTTGGCGGGAGGTACTTACCTTTTTAATCTGAGCTTAAGTTAGTTTTAAGTCGCTGTGTGTAAGTGACGTGTGTACGCAGAGCCTCCTTAGTAACCAATCCTCAATTGGAACGCTAACTTTAATTTGGGTGTAACTAAAAAGCTCACCTGAAATTCGACACATTAATTGCAAGTTTTATTTATTGTTGTTGCTAACGAACGTAACTACATGCGACAGTCTCTCTATTTCTGTCATATTCTCCTAGTACTTTAAGATTTGTTTGCTGTATTGAATTGTCTGTTTGTCTCTCTGATTTGTGTTCAATATAGCGTATTAGACCTTAAGTAAAACCTGTTGATCTCCTGTTGGTCGGTTTTATTTCTTTCTATTACCCAGCAGGTGGTGCCTTGTTAGGCAGCAGTCTATTTCTTTACAGTTCTCTACAGGACTCCCCACTCACCAACGAACCGGACGGCTGCTGCTCTAACTACTATAAATACTGGATCTTCCACGAATTTAGTGCGCTACATCGAGCCAAATTCCCTTACTTTTTCTCTCTAGGCTGTACCGCTAGAGCCGTCGCTTTCTCTCGTTATAAATATATATACGCGTTATTGGTTATTGGTTTTACTATAAGTTTAATAAAAAATAAATCTGTTTGGCTTTTAGTTTCTAGGCTTATTTTAAAAAAAAGGAGATTCTAACCTTCGATTGGGAACAAAGTGCCGACTATTATACATTTCTGAAAGCTCTTGTGAGGTGGAATGTAAATACAAATTGACATACAGGGTGTCCCATTTAAAAATCCTAACTTTGGTAACTTACTCCAAATGGGGACACTAGAAAAAAACTAAGCACGTCACTAGATTCTGCATAAAAAATGTGTAAGATTCCGTTTTACCTAGTCGATAACTTATCAGATACCTGAATTACAGAGGGTGTCTGAAAATGCACACTTTTCAACTTCACTCTGTATTTCAAAAACGAAGAGAGCAATGATAAATCTGTCTGCGCCATCGTTTGTTTTACAAAAAAGTGACACAGGTTTGCGAAAACCCCAAAACTCGAACTGCAATAATAACGGAGATACCCTGCAAAAGTGTCGAAAACAGGACACTCTGTACAGTAAAAAAATTTAAAAATTCGCAAGTGAGAATTATAGTAGACATCATTCTATTAAACTAGTTTAATCATTTGGCACCTACTACAGAAGCCAATACTGTTAAAATACTGCCTATCGGAGTTGATATCTTCAGTCAAATTACGTCTTTTGTGAAGGAGGAAAAGCGGTTTATGTTGTCCTTCTCTGCTCGCGTTATTGTGAGACAGGTTCTTTTCATTTCTTCCTCTATTTGTTTCTTCTTTATTCTTGTTCTTGTTGTATGAGTCATTGCTTCTTATCTTTTAGCCAATTGGGCCAATTCCACCATATCGTGTGGTCTTTAATTTTTGATGGGTTTACTCCTCGTGAAATGACATCTGTCGGTTTGTCTTTGGATTGTACATGGTGCAATTTTTCATTCTTGCTTTTTCAAACGCTTAGCTTGTTCTGTATGCGATTGGTAGATGTGTTTCTTCTCATCTTGTTGACTCTTCTTCTGCTGTTGAGATAAGTTTTCACTGATTCGTATAATGTTTTAATTTGTTAGAAGTACTTGGTGGCAAAGTATGTAAGTATACTGCGGTATTTCAAGTGATTCATTCTTGAGTGATTTTGATGGTATCAGTACTGTTTAGAGTTACATACCATCATTCATAATTGTAGATGACTGAATCTTAGTTGGTGTGTTGGTATGTATATCCATGTGTAGAAAATAGGTAGTTGTTTTCATACAATTCCGTTTACTGGCCGTTTCTGTAGACCGCTTGTGACAGGATTTGATCCTCGTATATTTCGTCGATTACACAGTTTGTATTGTGACTGATAGCTAGTAATTCCTTCGAGATGTTTAAAATCGAATATAAAATATCAATAATTATAAAATATCCAAAGTCATTGAAATTAGTTTTGGTTTGCTCTATGACTGTCTTGATGGTTGGAAATGATAGGATCTTGAACTTGTGCGGGAGTTTTAAATAGGGGTGTAATATAAGTTGTTTAATTACGCAGTACCCTAGACATTGTTTATTGTTCTGGTAAATCTGTTGAGACGAATGCGTTAGGCAATTGTTTATTCTCTATTTTAGAAATTTTTTCAGCTATTGGTTGTAATTTAAATTTTTGCACAATGCCACACGTAGTGATCTTGATTACACTAAGAACACATTGTGCCGCTGGTAGTTTAAAGGGTAAAACTTGTCGCAGTGAATGGTTTTTGGTTGTTGTTGGCAGCGATTGAAACCTTCGTTCTGAAAATTTCATAAGAAAATTTGAATTTCATAGAGATTTTCCAGTCTGTTCACATACCTTGTTTATTTTGTTGTCTCTTTTTCCATTCGTGTGTGATTTTAGGTATTGCATTTTTTCCGTACTGGTTAAAAAAATCATTATGGATAACTTTGAGAAATATATCATGAAAGATGGACATTCTTCATGATTACCATTACATGTACGAAGTATTATTTTCGGAAGTTAACGTTCAAAGTGGTTCGTTGTTCAGAATTTGTAGATAACCTTGAAACTCAATTTAGTATAAGATATTGTTTACAATTGAAAAACTTCACACTCTCTACCGGAGTTTTACAAATTGATAATAGTCTTGATTTTTTGGATGAACGAGCAGCTCTTCTTGAAATAGTTGAACAAAGAAAAGGTATTCTGACAAAACTTCATCACCTAGTTATCCTTTTTGTAAGAAATCTCACAGACTGTCTTGAAAATTTCTAAAAAATACAGGAAGTCAATGAAGATTCTTCAATTCACATTCATGTAAAATTCACTTCGTTAATTATAAAAGGTAACATACCGAAAACGAAACAGGCCGTTTTTTGGAGTTATCTTACACTTTAAGAAAAACGCTCAGACATATCAAATTTTTATTGAAGGGAACATCTTCCAAAGACAAAGTTGATCCCGAAATACAGGGTGGCCTAGGCAGCCCCCAACAACTCTGTTGATGTTTCGGAGTCAACTTCGTCTTCGGATAGTCCTCCTCAAACAAAAATTGACCTATGCGAGCTAAGTAAGTAAGTATAAGATAGCTCCAAATAACGGTCTATTTTGTTTTCGGTGGACCACCCTGTATATACCGTTCAAAATACTGACAATCGTTTTATCGTTGAAATTCTATTCAAGAACAACCCATATATTTTGGAGATACCTTCAAAATTGCTAAACGTAATTTGCTATCGTTAGAAAAGCGGTTTCTAATTGAACCTAAACTTTGGTAACTCAGTATCAAATTCATTAATGAGTATATTTTACTTAGTCATAAAAATGTTATTAAAACTGTTGCAGATAAGATTATATATAACATGCCGCATCATTCTATCTAGAAGGAAAACTCGATTAGTACAAATCTGCGATCTTTAAAAGATCCAATCCGAGAGACTCATTACAAACATACCAACTGAACATTGTGACGTATAATACTTCTCCGGCCATATTCTAGCTATTCGTTGCAATATGCAGTCGGCAATTGAATGTTCAACAAATCTTTCACATATATTGAAAGTTCTCAAAAAATAATAGTTTGAATGAAAGTCGAATCCATTGTGTTTTGACTTACATTACGGGTGCTGATACAATATCTGACACTTGTACTCTTCGTGAGGACTTGTCTGACACCGTACTCAAGGTCGCTTCAAATTACATAAATGGCTTTCAAATAATTCAATAATACTCAAAAAGGCAACACTACATCCCAATATATTTGTTATCTCTTCCAAGGAGTCAGCTTCTACTTTGGGAATACAATGGGATGTTCAAACTAAGCGAACGAATCCAATGTATATTTCAATTGCTGGTTAATGCCATAACTGTCAGTAAACTTAACGTTTCCTTTACCATAACTCCCAATATAGTACCAAAGAAGCAATTCCAAAAAATACATTTAGTATAGTGATGAAGAGAAAGAAGACCAAATTGATTAAAATCAATGCAAAAGTTGTATTGCACAACATTACCCAAGACCAAAAAGAAGAAGTGCATCTATCTAGTTGATGAAAAACAATTGAATTAGTGAGTAATATTCACCAACTTATGTACTATAATTAATAATTATTTTGCAGAATGAACAATAGTATATTATTTTACTAGAGTTAAACAACACAGAGTGTTAAAAAAAGTGTAAAATATTTCAGAAGGTAATAGTATGAACGAAATAAGCAGAAAAGTCTTAATAAACATGGGTCAGCAAAGTAACGGTTGCGGAGATGTGGAATGTATTATGTTTTTAGCACCTTTTGTTATTTAGATAGGTAGGAAGGGCGGGACCTGTTTTATGGCCTCCAAGATCGCCTGATCTGAATCCTCTAAATTTCTTTGTTTGGGAATATTTGAAGACATTAGTGTATGGTACTTCTGTAAATAGCCTGGAAGAGCTGCAGCTACGGATTAATCAAAAGTGTCAAGAAATCCAAACCAAGGAGGGTGTTTTCGAAAGACTTCGAATGTCGTTGAGACGAAAATGTCGTGCCTGCTTGGAAATAGACGGAGGACATTTTGAACATTTTCTGTAACTTTGTTTTTTGTTTCTTGAAAGCTTCCTTTGTCGGTTTATTCCTTATAAAATAAAATGTTTGAAAAACGAATAGTGGTCCATATCTTCGCAACCGTTTGCGAACCCATGTTTATTAAGACTTTTCTGATTATTTTGGTGCATACTATTACCTCCTGAAATATTGTACACTCTTTTTTTAACACTCTGTATAATGTTGAGCTTAAAAGTTTAAGATAAGTTTTTTAATAGAAGTTTATTATATTTTTTTTTTATTAAAAAAAAATAAAAAATTTTATTGCTGGCGAAGCGTTAGCTGAGACAGCAAATTAAGCGTTAACAATTATATTTTTAACTCTAAGTGAAATATATTATTTTTTCTTCAAGCGTTTATTGCTAGTTTTCATTTGTTATTTTCAAATTTTCGAGATTCTCGAGTGTTATAGTAACGTTTTATTCTCGACGAATCAAGTTGGTACTTTACTGTTACACCCATAATATGACAAAACCGAGATACCAACCTCTAAATATTTGTGATAACAAAAGAACTGTTGCTTTTAATGTTTAGGCAGTACAAATCTTTTTTAGCGTCTGCCAGTAGTTCAATAATATCCCGTTTTAATGTCGCTTGAAGAAAAATTATATTATTATGTTATACAAGGTGTTTTCTAAATGAATGTCAATATTTAAGGAAGTGATTTTGGGTCCATTTTAAGAAGAAAATTTCATATGAACGTATGTTCCAAACGTTTGAAGTTCAGAGCAGTACCGTTTTAAAAAATAAATCAATTATTATTAATATCTGTAATACCACTTTAGACATTTTAATAAAATTTTGCATACAAGTACTATGAATCAAGGGTATTTTTAATGTATCACATTTTGTTTTGACCTGCCTATTTTGGCAGACATTGTTGGTAGACCATTAATTTCTCTTAAAATAAAAATTATTTTTAAATCCCCAATCATTTCGAAGCAAATTTAATCTTTTGATATTGTAATAATCCCATGCACGGTTTTCGCTTAAAAAATAAAAACCGTTTCTCTGGATGATCATTACCATACCGTTAATATGACAATATCACTATGTAAAGCAATAGATTTTATTTTTTAGGTGAAAACCGTGCAACAAACTAAAAAAATCAAGAGATCATTGATCTGCTCATAAATAAATACAGATTTCCTTTTCTTAGGTCAATGCTAATTGGTTTGCCATTTTTTGGTGAAACATGTCCAAAAGTTGTCTTTAGTTACCAATCAGTGACCACAAGCACAGGATGTACATAATTTTGTTTAATGACTGGTCTTTTTTAAATAATTTCACATTCATACTTTTAATAAAATAACACAACCTTATTTAACAACAAGATAAGTACTAAACGATTCTTATTTAAAAAAAAATACTTTCTATTAATAGTTTTAATAAAATTATAAATCAATAACAACCTTCGTGAAAAAAAGTAGAGCATAGACACTGATAAGTTATTAAAAATGCCCTCCACCTTGAAGGATGCACGCAGCTCTTTTAGTAATATTGTCTCTTTAAACTACATCTCCAGTATTTCTTATTAAATCACAGAAAGCTCTCATACGATCCTTCAGCTTTTCTAAAGTGTTTATTGGGATGTGGTAACCTAGACTTTTCAGATGTCCCCATAAAGAAAGTCTATTCAAACTCAAATCTGGAGACCTAGGGGGAGATGGTTGGAGTCTGTCACAACCTATCATCGGTTATTAAATGAGTGAAGTAAATATTCTCTTGCTGAACACTAAAGTGAACAGGCCCGCTGTCATCCACGAACCACATTCTGTTTCTAATTAAAATTGGTACTTCTAGTAATATGAACAAATCCTCTTTTAGAAACCGGCGATAATTATAGCCATTTAGCCTTTTGACAGGAAAAAAAGATCCAATTAGGTGGTTTCCAATAATTGCAGCCCAGACATTTACCGAAAACAGTTCTTGTTAGTTAAATGTTACAACTGCGTAGGAGTTTTCGTAGACCGAAATATGGTAATTGGTTTTCTGGACAAGTTAGTTTCTTCTGTAAACGCCAATTCACGGTCAAACAGAGATTATGCGCAATTTTCTCCAAAAACCATTAAAAATTAACTTAACGCCCAAGGCAAAGTCTCGGGGATGTAACTCATGTTAAATATAATATGGGTACAATAAAAAATCGTGCATAATTTACCAAACCAGAACGTGCGAGATATTCAGATTACTTCCAGTTGTTCTAGTACCATGTTCAGGATTTGCATCAATCGAATTTGAAACTGCAACTTCTACAGTTCTTCAGTCAGATGGGCTCCTTTTAATTGATTATTTGACCTCAAAGTACCTGTTTTAGTAAACCTTCTATGTAAATTTGCAAATGTTCGCCTATCTGGTAAAACTCTATTAGAAAATTGCTCATAATACATTCCCCTAGCTGTCGGCGATCTACCATCAGCCAAATCATAGATAACTATACTTTACACCATATGTTAGTAATTGGACGTCAATTTTTAGCGGCGATATAAAAACAGTTTAAAACGACACACTTTTAGCATTGGCATTGTAGTAACGCAATACAAAGAAGTGAACAGCTTCTAAATTGTAGAAACAATATAATAAATTGTTTCAAGTTTATTTATATGAAATTGTGTTTTTTCGTAATTGTCCAAGAGGGTCTTGATAACCAGGTCCGGAAAGCAAAGTGGTCATTCTCGGAAACAACATGTTTTGCTTTTGTCCACAGCGGAGTACTGTAAAGTACTCATCACCTTCCATATTTTATATTTGTATTAAAAACGCTAAAAACACACACAAAAAACTCTAACAAATATTGACATTCATGAAGTGATACAGTGAATTAAAATTACACACCATCTGTCATGTAGTAGTATGATCAAAGTCTGGTGCACTACCATCTGCTATCCATAGTTATTTAAAAACTGATGAACAGTCAAACAAAATAATTATGAGCGGATTTGAACTCTTAATTTTTTTTTAGTTCAACACTTTGGATTTCATCTACAAAAATAAAATATATTTATCTGCATGGTGATATTGTCATATTAACGATATTATTTGCAAAGAAACGGTTTTTAGTTTTTTAAGCAACAACTGTACATCGAATTGAACAAAATTAAGCAATCAAATTTGCTTATAAATGATTGGAGATTTCAAAAATAATTTTTGTTTTAAGACAAATCAGTGGCTTATCATCATTATCTGCCAAAATAGGCTGGTCAAATTCCGTACAAACGCCACTGGTAGAAATAAAAAAAAAATTGTGGTACATTAAAAAATTGCCTGTTCAGACATAGTACATGTATCCCAAATTGCATTAAAATATCTAAAGTGGTATTAGTGATACAAATAAATGATTTATTTTTGGAAAGGGACATATGCTCATATAAAGTTTTCTTCTTAAAATGGACCTAAAAATCGCTCCCCCTACATATTGATATTCAATTACAGAACACCCTGTATAAACGTATAATAATGTTTACTTATAAACCAAATTGTTTATATAAGAAGAATAATTCTTAGTACATAATTTATTTTAGGTATACCTTTAGTACCTTCATATATTACGTACTTAGAAATTAGACAAGGGAAGCAGAAAACAATGATATAAGTTTCAATTAACTAGGATAGCTGAATAACTGTTGTTATTCCTCAGCCCGAGTTAAAATCTATTTTGTCAAGAACATTTTTCCTACGTAAACCAATGTTGTATTAGGATTTAACTTAGACGGTTTCTTAATATATTTTTTTATTGAATAGTGATTATTTTAACTATTACTGATTTCAGCGGATGTTCCACCAGTTTTTCTTATGCCTTGAGATTGAAGAAAGTTATTTTTACTTGTTTGTTCATATTTCCATATTTTTAAAAGTTTTTAGACTTTAGTATTCGTTCGAATATCGCATAAACCGTTCGATAATCGTGTCAACAACAATGTCATTCATCCGTCATTTTAACTAACACTAGATATCAACGACAAAACCTGCAACTTACTAAAAGGAGTGGTAGAATTAGTGGTTCGTACTGGAGACCAAATGCTGGTCTAGGGGAGTTAATTCTTATAGAAAGTTATACTTCCTTCAGTATGGCTCATTTATTCTAAAGAGCCAATTTTTTTGTCTGGGATATTTTACTCCTCCATATAATAGGGTTAGTATAGGAGTGGATTGGACGGCACCCAGAAGTACACAGAATTCGGTGGTCAGTCAGAACACGCCAGGTTTAACCGAATATAACATTTATGAGCTGCAGCTATACGGTCTATACGTTCGTGGGTCCATAAGGTTAACGGCAACCGAAATTCATAATATTAATAATTCACATCATCACGTAAACAGAGGTGGAAGATTTCCGAAATAATTCTAATTGCGCGAGCCTCGTAAATTCAACGACGAACCGTCTACCGATGGACATACCCACACCAGATATTACACCCATTATTTAGTAGTAATGCAATAATTAGATAGTGTGTACAACTAGTATTGGTAATAGTTATTATGTATTTTTCTTGGCTATTACGTGTTAAAAATAATGAAAAATGTATATCTGAAAATGGGTAGAATGGCTAAAATATTTTTTGTGTCTTAAGGGTACTGTTATTTGGGCATATTCTCACGTAAGTTATTAATTTAGAAAACTAAATGCAACAAACTTCTTTGATTAACACTAGAACCACATCTGAGCAATGTTTTATCATCATCTGCCGTTACACCTTCTTATCAAAATAACAAACATGTGAACATAATAATAATAATAATAATGATTTTATTCCTTTAAAAAATAACAAAATAACAATACATTATAGGATTGGTACAACAGATTACAAAAAAATAAATAGGAATATTCTATGAAGTATAATTAAGATATTCTTGCAAAATTATATAAAATAAGTTTTTTTCAAAGTATACTGCAGTGATAAATAGCACGAAAAGGTGAATTGACTAAGCAATTCTACCATTCTGTGTTGATAATTACTAAATTCAGCCTAAATACCTGAGCTGCCTAAACTAGTCAAACATTTTTGCATTCAGAGGATAAGAAGTTGCTCACATAGTTGATGTAAAACTTTGCTGTGATCAATGAATTAAAATTATGCTATTATAACTAAACTATTTTCTATGAGTGAGGTGTTGAGCAGATGCCAGTTTATTAAAAGCTTGTTCCACTTTTATTATTCTTAAATTGCGTCGTCATATGCTGAGAAAAATATTGACAATTTTGGACCAAGATACAGAAAAGACTTTCGAAAAAACTTTTATTTACTATGGGAAGTTTTAGAGTGTTTGACTTCTGAGATCTGGTTTGAGATACGGAGTTCTGTATGGGTTGTGTAAAAGTTGACTATTTGAATTAGACATATTATAGAATTGTTTAAAACTTAAAAAAAAATAAATATCTTATGTTCAATGAAAAGTGGAAGGGATGGTGTTCGTCTAGTCTTAGAACTAATTGCCCTAATAATTTGTTTTTGTATTTTACTAATCGGTTTTAGTACTGTTTCCGACGCACCACCCCAACACTCAATGCCATATTGACTTCTTGAATAGAAAAAGCATAGTATAATATTTTCATAGCTTCCAGAGTTAGCGAATTTTTGTAGAGAAAAATTTCTCTGCAAAATAGGATAAAGTTTACTTTTCAAATTATTTATATGACTTTTCCACTCTAACTTATAGTCTATAACTTATCCCCAAATATTTTGAGCACTTACTATACGAGGATATATTGAAAAATTCTTAGCCTACCATAGAACCAAACAAAATTTCAATGTCAAAATATTTGATTACTCATATATTCTCCTCTTAATTGGATCCATTTATTACAGCGAACCTGCAACGTCTCTAGACCTTTAAAAAAATGTTTCTTCTTGCACTGCAAACCAGACCTCCACAGCTTTTACACCTTTGGATAGCTTTCTGCTTCTTTTCTCTTTAATATTTTCCCGTATAGTGGTCAGTAATGTCGAATAGTAATCTCCAGTTATTGTTCTACCCTTATCCAAAAATCAATCATGATTACTCCATGGCAATCCCAAAAACTGAAGCAAGAACTTTTCCAGCAGATTTTGGACACGAAACTTCTTAGGTCTTGGAGAACCAGAGTGTCGCCATTCCATCGATTGTTGCTTTGTTTCTGGATCGTAGAAATGTACCCAAGTCTCATCCATAGTAACAATTCGGTTTAAGAAGTCTACATCGTTTTCAAATCGAGCACGCTTTTGGTCAACATTCAAACATTTGGGGATCCATTTTGCAGCAATTTTCTCATGTCCAAATTGACGTGAACCATATGATGAACGTGTTCGTATGAAATATTCAGTGCTTCAGATATCCGTTTTAGCCCAATTCGACGGTCTGATAAAATCATGTCATGAACTGCATCGATATTTTCGGGGACTGACACAGAAACTGGCCTTCCCGATCGGTCATCATCTTCAATGGAAAATTTACCTCTTTTGAAGCTTGCATTCCAATTTTGACGGTCGCATACGAAGGACATTGATCACCAAGGGTATTAAGCATATCTTCGTAAATCTGCTTACCTCTTAACCCTTTTAAATACAGGTACTTGATGATGGCTCGATACTCCAATTTTGGAGTCTAAACTAATTAATATTTTCACAAGCACTCCCACAATGGATTATTACAATTTACTTCATGAAGTTTAATAGTGCAAGTTCTGAATATTACTGCTAGAGCTTTTAGATATATTATAATACATTATATTAGTTTTATTGACATTTAAGGATATTCGATTGTATCTTAACCAGGTATTTAAATGATTAATATCGGTCTGAATGCTTCGGTTGAGGTCGTCCATAGTGAGGCAAGCGTAGGAAAGTGCGGTGTCATCTGCAAAGGCCGTGATGCTCGCCTAAACCTGGCGTTACGCAAATCATTGCAAAAACACACAACCCTGAGGTGACTCCACAATCCACGGATCGCCAATCACTACGGGCAGCTCCCACCTTCACACATTGAACTCTGTTTGTCAAAATAACTCCGAAACCAGTCAGATGACAAT
The DNA here is from genome assembly GCA_030710515.1 of Abscondita cerata. NCBI lineage: Eukaryota > Metazoa > Arthropoda > Insecta > Coleoptera > Lampyridae > Abscondita > Abscondita cerata. Next base: position 19,296 of record JALBCR010001716.1, on the reverse strand, counting down.
CCTCTAACTCCAGCTGTTTCTAGTTTATTTAGTAATATTTCCTTGTCAACACAGTCAAAAGCTTTTTTCATATCTATAAAAACCAGCAGTTTTGTTGTTCTTATTACATACATAATTCTTAGGACGAACAGCAAACATATTTGTTCTAACCTCTATTAAATCCAGTTCTGAAAATTTTTAATCAACTAATTTAAACTTTTTCACTTTGGACAATGTACACTGTTAATTTAATATATATTTTTAAGGTGCCTTGGTGGTGTTGGGTGTGCACGCTAGAGACGTTCTTGCAGAGTTAATAGAACTGAAAGTTTAAAGACATCACCGATTTTCAGTGGTTATGTCAGATTCGCTATTATTGGGAGGTAACAAAAATTTAAACCTTTAAACTTTTGTAAACCTAGAATTGTAGGATAACCAAATGGCTACACGTATGATAAACTCACAATTAATGTACGGTTACGAATACTTAGGCAATGCGACACGCCTGGTTGTAACGCCACTAACAGATCGTTGCTTCAGAACATTGTTTGGTGCACTACATTTACATTTAGGTAGGTAATATTAATATCATATTTAAGAAGCTGAATTATTCGCAAGGAAAAATAAAATCCAGCGTGAGTGGAAGCAGAAACTAAAAAAATACTATAAAATGCCATGGACATCATCATCTCCCAGTTTGCTTTAGCACCATTTTCCCGAGGTCTATCCTGCTTGGTCTTGTATTTCTACACAAATATACTTCCTCATTTTACTACTTATCATTTTTGTTATTCTTATTTCTTGAGACTATTTTGAGAGTATCTTTACAACTCTTTTATTACAGTCTCATACTAATTATTTTTATTTTGAAGCTCATACAATTGGAAATAATTTGTCAAATTAACAAAACACACATTCTTCATGTATTGAAAATAATAAGTACCTAATATATTTACACATTTAATTAAAGGTGGTGCGCCAGAGGGTCCAGCGGGCACCGGCAAAACTGAAACCACAAAGACTTAGCTAAAGCAGTTGCTAAACAATGTAGTATTTAATTGTTCTGACGGCTTAGACTACATTGCTTTGGGAAAGTTCTTCAAGGTAACTAAAACTCGGGTTTGAATTTGGCGTCTGTTTTGGTGTAAACTGTTTCATAGTTCTGCATTATCATGGCCATCAGTAATTGCATTTTAATATGAATCAACCTTGGTAAAGTTTCAATAGCAAACAGGTTCGTGGTCCCAAAGAGATGTTTGTGTACTCCTAGAAATTTTCATCAGACTCCGTAAACTACAATATTCAAAATCTACATGGAGAAAACAGCAGCTGATAGACTACCTACCATGACAGTGAAGAAAAGAATAATACAGAGACAGTAAAAGATTCTACTTGGCAACTAATCATCGGGTTAAAGAAAATCTCGAATTGCTTTCTGTAAATTCGCAAGAGATTGCTGACAAGCACCGAAAATCGTTCGACAGCTGTTTCGTTCTTTTGGCACTTTTCCGAAAGTCGACAGCCGCATCTTGTACACAATTGTAAACCTAAACTCGATTTTTCTCCCTCCTGAAGAGCCAGAAAGGGACAAAACAGCTGTCGAGTGATTCTTCAAGACCAATCAAATGACGAATTGACATTTTAATTTCAATCAAATCTATTTTGACTTTCTGTAAACCCACTCAACAAACTTCATAAATAAATGTATACAGCTAACGTAAAACAGAAGCTGCGCAAATTTTATCATTTTATACGGCCCGACATGTTATGCTCCATTGTTAATTTTAGCGAACCAGATAATTGCATTATTGCGTGGTTTTGTGATAACAATGTTTACAAGGTTAAATGTAGATTTTAATTAAGTTACTATTTGAATAAAATCTAATTATGTTTTTCCACGATGTTCTCACTCGCTTATTGATTTCAAGATGATTGCGCCTAGCCAAGTGACAATTATTTCACATGCTATTAGAAGTCCATATTTATTTATGAAGTTTGCGACTAACCCATAAAGATCTAAAATAGTCGAGAATATAAGCAGTGCCGGCCAGCATAGATTGACGACGGGTCTAAAAATAAATTTCATAAGCGATCTCTAATAATGAAAATTGCAAATCAATTCCAGATGATTGATTGTTCAATGAAAATTTAAATGAAAATAGAGAACATGTAATTGAATTCAAAAGGCTAAATATATTTAACTTTAAAAACTGTTGTTTTTGTTACAACATCACACAGAAATGGTATCCCGTCAGAAATGGACTAAAACACACGCTAACTTCACATACGGAGAACTAAAATATATTACAATTACCTTCTTATAGATAAATACCTTTGTAAGGATTCCTTAAGGTGAAAGGATAGGAATTCAAAAACTACTACCCTGGTTTTAATTAGCCGACGTTTCGCCTAGTCCTGTGAGAGCTGTATCAAGGCTTCTTAAATTAGCAAGTGGTATTATCCCAGGACTGAGCGAAACGTTGACTAATTAAAACCAGGGTAGTGGTTTTTAATTTCATCCCTCCACTTCGAAGAATCTTTTCGAGAAATCCTTACAAGGACTAAGATAACTAGAATTTGGTGGATTATTCAATTTAAATAACCTTATTGCAACTAGGGATTAGCATCTTGCGGTGCCTGGTCGTGCTTGACGAATTCAGCAGAATCGACCTAGAAGTACTTTCAGTAGTAGCACAACAAATACTAACAATTCAAAGAGGAATTAATTCAGGGAGCCGAAAATTGGTATTCGAAGGAACCGAACTTAAACTGGACCATACTTGCGCCGTCTTCATTACTATGAATCCTGGATATGCCGGTCCGATCCGAATTACCGGATAATTTAAAAGTAACTTTCTAGTCATAAATTTTATTTTAAACTTTTAAATTGCTTACTTTTTAGGCATTGTTCAGATCGGTGGCGATGATGGTGCCGGATTATGCTTTAATTTCTGAAATTGAATTGTATTCTTATGGTTTTCTGAATGCTAAACCCCTGGCCGTTAAAATTGTTGCCACGTATCGATTATGTTCAGAACAATTATCTTCACAGTGCCATTATGACTATGGTTATTTTAGGAATTACAAATAATTATGTTTTAAAATAACCATTACAGGTATGCGGTGGTTAAGTCAGTGTTACGGGCAGCCGGTGCTTTTGAAATTGCGCTATCAAGAAGAAGAAGAGGATATTTTTAGTTTTGCGTTCAATTAGGACGTAAATTTGGCTAAATTTTTGATTCAGGATGTTCCATTATTTCAGGTACTTTCTTGTTTAACACACAATCAGATTGTCTAATTCTTACTGTAGGGTATAACATCCAGAATGAATGAATGAACATCGAGCCATTTACTACAGTGATGAACCCAAAATCGGTTACCATGGGGCAACTATACGGACAATTTCATCAACAGTTTCTCATGAATGGTCTGACGGAATACTGGCAGTGAGTTATAAGAGCTTTTGCGATGTCAACTACCTTAGATAGGTAAAGTAAAATGATTTTTGAATAAAATTTGTAATAACGGTTTTCAGGAAGTGGTTAATTTTTGATGGACCCGTCGATGCAATTTGGATAGAAAATATGAATACCGTGTTGGATGATAATAAAAAGTTATGTTTAATGTCTGGTGAAATTATACAATTGGCTAACACTACTAATTTAATATTCGAACCTATGGATTTGGAGGCAGCGTCTCCAGCTACGGTAACAGATAAGATTTTTATGAATGTTAGATATATATTACCAGGTTGGTAGGTTTCTAGGTGTGGAATGATTTATTTGGAACCTCTTACGTTAGGATGGGAACTATTGCTGACTTCATGGATAAATACTTTGCCTTCATCAATTAATGATTTTCATAAGGGGTACAGTTGCCCAGTTGTTTTTGCGTTTTGGAAAAGTTCTTTTGTGGTTTGTTACAAAAGGTGGTGTGAAGGTTGAGGGACTTGGTTAAAGGCAGTAATATTCTATGATTAGCCTTTGTAGGAAATTGCTCCAACTTCGGAATCAAATTTAATGCGATCGGCGATGAATTTTTTGATTGTTTTATGGACGATTATTACGACGAAGAGCATATGGCGACCGTATCAGATCTAGATGTTGCGAGCACCGATAGAAGGAGTATCTTTTTGCATTTATATGGTCACTTGGTTGGGACGATCGATGCGGCTAGTCGTCCAAAGTTCGACTTACTGTTTAGAGGACTGTTGGAAGAAATTCCGGAACCTCTTTTAGAAACTTTACATATTCCATTTGAAATTCCTAAAGTCGAAAAACCGTATATTTTTAGTATTCCGGCTGGAGGAACCGTTTTTGACTACAGGTTTATTAAAGAGGTATGAATCTAGCCATGTTTATAATGGTGAGTAATACAACACTTTCATAATACAGTAAAGAATTAATAAAAATTCAAAAGTTCAGTATTTTATTAAAATTACAAAATATCGTTAATGTAATAATAGTTATTTGTGTAACTAGTGCAAAAAGTCGAGTGCTGCAATCATGCTGAGTGCTACAAATATGCTTTTGCACATGTTGCCACACAACATTTTCTAAAATCGAAAAATTAAAAAAAAATAAAATGAAACTACTTTTTACACTAGCGCAAAAAAATAATTCACTTTTTGCACTGATAAATTGCTTGATCTTGATATCTGGGCGTTGATTCTCCCTGAATAATGTAATTTTATTGTTACTATACAACAATACCTATTTTGTTTTTCAAAATCATAGCTGTGTAATGAGTTTTAATCCATAAGTCAATTGTACTAATATTTGTAACTTACCCCTTTTGGGCTTGAGCTAACCAACATCAATGTCATTGCGGACCAAACTCGAAGTGAATTTTTCGTCCTGTAAGGATGTAATATAATCAATTTCTTTAAGTTACAATATGCATCTTATTTCTCTTCCATTTTTATTCAAAACCACATTTAAAACATTATATACTGCTATGATAAAAATTAATTCAAATTTAAATTTTAAAACACCTTCAAAGATTGTAAACTAATTAGATTACCATAATAAATGTGAGTTGCAGAAGTATTTTATAATTTTCCGTGGTATGTATTGTTAAACGTTATAAGTCAAGTGTACCGCACAATGTAACTAACTGTTAACACGTAAAAGAAACGAAAGGAAAAGTTAAAAAATTTGCGTGCGTAGTGGAAATTAAGTGATAAAAACAGTGAGTATTCACAATGCGTGAAAATTTAATTACAAAAATTAAATTAATATAATAAACAATCAAGGACATTGGATTTATTGTTATCATTTGAACAAAGGCATTGAAAGTAGGTTGTGCCCTAGGAATAATCGTATGGTAGGAGCTTTTGACCGAAAACGGCATAAAAATGGCTGATTTGTTGATAGAGGCATCTTTTAATTCTAGTCCGTCATCAGGTGAGAATTCACCATTTGTCTCATAAAAAAATAACGAATTTCTATGACAATACGACGAAAAAGCCAAATAAATAATTGGTTTTAATTTTTAGAAAAGAATTTCAATGACGATACGACGTATAAAAGACGAATAAATAATTGGTTTCAAAATAAAAAATTAATCTAAGACAATGTTGAATAACAACGTAAAGTGATATGCACCAAATGGTGCGTCATTAAAAATCGGTAAAAAAGACGCATACCTATATGTAATATAGAAGTAAGTTTAAAGTTAACTTTTAACATTACATTATTTACCGGTTACAGACTTTGTAACTCGGAAAAGCATTGTCCTAATAAATAAATTAAAAATTATGGTTCAGTTCAAACAAACAGATTGTTAAAAACACTGCTGTGTATGCCTAAATACTAATAAAAGAGCGATTTATTTGAATTTGTTTTTCTTTGTGAATTTAAAAAAATACGAAAGTTAGATCATTAGAAATCTCATCATTATAATTTCTTGTTAACCAAATTTGAAGTAGACGAAAGTGGAAGAGAATTATTTAGTAACGCTGATTGTAATTATTTTTTACACAAGGTGCAACAGATGTAAGTGACAGTCTCGAATTATTTTATTATAGTCATTATCAGATTATTGAGCATGCTTACCCATTGAATATCATAAGAAGATATAAAGGTAGGTTCATGCATGTTATTTATTAATAAAGAAAGGAGTTAAAAGATAATTCGCCTAGTGGTACCTATGAGAATAAACACAGTTCGGTTGAGTTTTATATTTTGCAAAACGAAAATAAATTTTTCAATTTTATTGTTTGTTTACTTTCAAGTTTTAATTACGCTGAAACTCAAGCAATCAATGTCGTAAGAATGTTGTAGTAATAAAATAAACAATAAATTCTCAATGAAAGAAGTTAAGAGTTCTAACATTCACTAGACCTACATTATGAAATTAGTTCCAAACTAAGTTTGTTTTAAAATGTTTACGTCACAACCAGTTCTTGTAAGTTCGGGGTAAATATTACCAATATCTTTTTGTTTACTTTAACTATTCCAACGTTTAATTAAGACAGCATGGCATGGAAAACTTTTAAAGTACCTTTTACGTTCGTAAAGTTATAATATATTTACTTTAGACTTACTTTCGTATATACGAAAACGGAGATTCTACAGAAACCGAAAATGAAGAATCTAGGCATTGGTGTAGTAAGTTGCGTAAACGTCAATGCCTTGTCGGCGATTAGAGAATTTCTGTAATTCCTACCGAAATTTGGAGTAGAATCAATATTTTTACAAACTCAAATATGTATTAGAAATGCTACGTCCTTTTAAAATTGAGTTGAACTTTTTAAATTATTTTACGCCTCAATAAACATTACTTTAAAAAGTTAATTTTCACTAAAAATTTAAAAGTTTGACTCATATCATCTTCAAGCCATGTAATTTAAATAGAGATTAGAAATGAAAATCAAACTAAAGGCCTTAATCAGAAAATAAAGTGGTTTTGATAATAATAAAACAATGCCAAATTAAGTGCTTCTTTTGAAACAATTTACAAATATACCGGAAACTTTTGTTACTTATTAAGAGTTTATAAAGGGTTATAGTTATTACGTAATTATAGCTTTAGAAATAAAAAATGTAAAACTTATGTTAAAGTTATTCATAATATGATCGGTTTGTTATATCAATTAAAATTTTATACTAACGAACAAATAATATCACCAGTACTTTTAAATTATCTACTATTATTATTAGAACTATAACTTCATCAGGAAACAGCATAATACGAGGGCGGTCTGAAAGTTTCCGACCTCAACGTGAAGATGGCAGCACTCGTCAATAAAAGTCAGGGAATGTAGCCATTTTGGATGCGCAGTTTTTATTTGACAGTCGTTTGAGTGAGTTGATGTGAGTAATTTTTTGTGAAAATGGATAAAATCGAGTATCGAGCTGTCATAAAATATTTGTTTTTGAAAGAGAATACGCCTACGCAAATTAAAGATGAGTTAGACTCTGTGTACCGGGACTCTTCACTGTCATTTACCACTGCGAAATTTTGGGCAACTGAGTTTAAACGTGGCCGTAAGAGCTTGGTAGATGATAAACGTTTCAGGGACTGTAACTGCTGACGATAACATCGCTAAAGTTCATCACATATTAAATCAAAATCTAGGTATGAAAAGCAGTTCGCGCCCTTGGGTGACGCGTTTGCTAACGTTAGACCAAAACGTATTCGAATGAACAATTCCAATGCTCTGTTGGCGCAGTTTAAGCGCAATAAATCCGAGTTTTGGCGTCGATTAATTACTGCAGAGGGAGATCCGGCTCCAAAAAAAGCAAAATTTGTTTTTCAGCTGGGAAAGTAATGGCGACTGTTTTTTGGGGATAGTTATCCTAATCGATTATCTTCAAAAGGGAAAACCATTACAGGAGCATACTACGCATCATTACTTGACAAGCTGAAGGCAGAAATTGCGGATAAACGGCCACATTTGCAGAAAAAGAAAATCCTGTTTCACCAAGACAACGCCCCGTCTCACACCTCAACAGTTGTCATATCGAAAAGGAAAAGGAGGCAATTACCTTCTTGAACAATTGCAGAAAAGAACACCGAGTACTATTTGGGCGGATTAAAGAGATGGGAGCATCGCTGGGAGAAGTATATAGAGACACAAAGGAGACTATGTAGAAAAATAAAATAAATTTTAAGATAAAAATTCTTGTAGCTATGTCAGGTCGGAAACTTTTCAGACCACCCTCGTATATCTAATATCTCCTTTGATGCACATGTGCTCAAATTATTTTTCTTCAATGCTATGAAATCTATAAGTAGAACATGATATGAGGCGACAAAGTCTGAGCTTCAGCTTTAGTCACACTCTTTGGTTTTCGGGGTTTATTAAAGAATTTGGAACTTGCTGAGATTTCAGTGCGTACATAATAAGATCATTTAATAGACTGGGTTACAAATTTGACGATGTGCCAAAAGTGATTCTCAAATACTTAGTTTGTCAAGTATTCATTGCAAATGAAGAAAGCTGACTAACCGCCTATTATAAACATGTACTCGTTTTCATTATGGATTCGTGCCCATTTCAGCCAGAAAATTAGTATATGAATATGCTAAGACCAATACTATAAATATACATGGTTCTTGGGAAAGAGTCCTTGTCAGCTAATCGAGACTGATTTACATCATTCTTTAAACGGAATCTTACCCTCTTCTAAGAACGCCGGAATCTACTTTTCCGTCTCGACCTGCACGTTTCAACAAACATGCTGTAAATAAATTTCAATAAAATTTGAAAACTATTATGGCTCTTGACCAATCAAGAAAAATGAATCAGTATACAGTGACCGGCAAAGAGTTTGCATCAAATGGGAAAAATATTTTTGTAATTGAGATATCCAAAATTTCTTTTGGCAAATGAATTTAACATATCAAATCACAAAAAAAGCACTTTGACAAATGTCATGTGACCACTGTCATGGCGGCAAATTTAAAAAATATCCCTTAAATATGTAAAAAGTGAGGTTAGATGACAAGATATTGAAAAATGCTTAAGAAAAAGTTGTTCAGAATTAGATTATACGGAAATATTGAGAAAACAAAATTTTTGTGTTTGATTTGCATAAAACACAATAAAACCAACAAATAAACTTCACAATCAGTAATTTTGTTTATTAGTCTACCAATGGACGGTGTAGAACAAAAACATTGTATAAACTAAGAAAAATGCCAACAGTTAACTGTAACGACATGTGTGCGTTAAAGTGCATAGCGCTATCTAATGCTATCTATGCTTCTGTAGAAGTTATACTTGGCTTTATCGACACACGTGCGTTTCAAGCATTAAAGTTGGCATTTTTCTAGTTTATACTATTCACACGTGTGAGATGTCGTAAGACACACATTTTACTTATGTTCATTGCTCCACGAGAGTTTAAAAGACCAACCGCCGTCTTGTACAGTTGTCGCACTTAAGTATACACCTCTGATGAGCTCATAATAAGAGCAAAATGCTGCATCAGGTGTGCTTTCGCTGCGTGTATGCTTCTGTACAAGTTATACTTGGCTTTATCGACACGCGTGTTTCCAAGCATTAAAGCTATCGCTTAGATAGCGCTATGCACTTTAACGCACACACGTCGTTACTGTTAACTGTTGGCATTTTTCTTAGTTTATACTATTCCCAGTGCAATGTTTTTACACGAGATGTCGTAAGACACACATTTTACTTAAAAAAACATTGTTTTTTAGGACGGAAATTGTTGCAAATCTTTACCGGTTACTGTATATGACGTATTAGCATTTTTGGAAAATTATATTTCTTGTCATTTAATGTAGCAAACATAATATCAGGTTTTAACTATACGGGATTTTTTCTTTTCAAAAGCTTACATTTGTAAAATACTCAATTGGTAATTTTTGTAGAAAATCCACAAATTAGTTGCATTTACGACAAAGAACACCAGAGAAAAAATCGTAGAACCCGTTACTCCGGAGATGCTAGAACCGTTTCTAAAGTATGTTTATGAAGGCGTCAAGAAACAAAAAAAGAAAAAATTAATAAAAATACTGACAAAAACCCCTGAAATTAAGCAACTTGAAGAATAATCTGAGTAAAAAGGAAAAGTAAAACTAGAACTGATAAGATAAAAATGCTGACATTGACAATTAGAAGGTAGAAACCAGAAAACAACTGGTCGAAAGAAACCATTTTCAGCGAAGACTAAACGATAGCAGCAACCAAAAATCCTTTGCTGAAGAAGAAGAAGAAGAAGAATCTGATATTCATTTTGAAGAAAACTGTGAGAGCAATTAATTTATTAATCAATATAGTAGACTGTGTTTGTAGGTACTATGGTTTATTCAGCTAATATTACTGGCACTTGTTAACAACACGGCTACAGCCATTATACTAAACTTAAGCGCTAAGGAAATACGTTACCTAACGGTATAACAAAATAGTGACGGGGGTTAAAGATCTCTTAAAAAGACATTTGTGATCTTTATGGCTTAGGGTTTAACCAAAAACTAAAAAATATTTTGTGGATCAAGTAGTCTTTTCTAAAATTAACTTTCTTTGAAAACACGGCAACCATTATATTTATCCTTCCACTAAAGACGAAATAAATGATTCTTCAAATTCTGAATTATTTTAAAAAATACACTGCTAATAAATGCTTATCGAAACACTATTACATTATCTGCGGAAGCAAAAGGGACGACCCAGTCATTTGTGAGACCTTGGGAAAAGTCAATAGCGAATATCACAAGAAAACTTCAAAAGTTGTTGTAAACAGAAAAACTTCAACAAAATTTCATAAACTTAAATAGAACATTTTCATTGCCTTAGGAACTACTTGTCACCACTTTCAAAGACCATAGAAAAGTTGTCAGAATCTCTTTCAATTGTGGTTCTTAGAAACTACATTGTATGTGTCCAAGCATTTTTTTAGTTTCCTACTCTTTATTCAAAATGTTTAAATTTTTTTCCTGGGTATTCTTCATTCAGTAACAATTCCTTCAGAAAATATCAAAGCTAAGGGCGTTTTAAAAAATTAAAATAGGGATTCCTCAAAATTCTTCGGAAAGGTAGCCTGAGACCTCCATTCATTATTCAATCAAGTTAGAAATGTCTAAATTACAACAACTCCACCACTATATAAAATCATATCCTGAATTCTGAATGCTTTCAAAGCCTTCGTTTTTTTAATAAAATCATAAGTAACTTGAACTTATAGATGTAATTCATTAAAACATAGAAACGCAAGAATAGTATACCTTTTTCACCCATATATTTATTTTAATTAATTTAAAAAATATTACATTTAAATTTCTTATAAACATTTGATTATAAATTTACCTTTTGACAGATAATTAGGAATGCACGGTCGAACGACATCTTATTTACGTAGAGCGCATTCACGTGAGCGTAACATGACGTCATATCTAATAAAAATTCTAATATGTGATAGGTTTAAATTTTTTTAATTTTTATAATGGATTATCGTATACTTGTAGAAAAACTACTTCAGTTTTAAATAAGCATTAACGATTGATTAATTTGATGTTTCTGATTTCTTTAAGTTCCATTATCATTTCTATTATTATTAACTACAAATTAAAAAAGCTGGTGTTCACAGAAAAAGTCATTGCAAATCTAAATGTTTTAATTTCTAATGTAGGTTCACATTTAATAAACGGCTGTGGGTTAATACGTATGTGTATATGTCAATGGTATTAACAAAACAGTATTGTTAATGATGATACGACTACTACAATAAAGACACCAAGCATTTCGAACTCGATTTCGAATAATGCTTGATAATGAGATCTTTGTTCTCAAAATATCACAATTACATTCTGTTTCATTGTTTAACTTCCACTGCTACTATTTATTTTTATGTAAATATTAGCGATGTAAAAATCTGAAATTTTGTAAAATAAAAACTTGTTGATTCTTACAATTATCAGCCACCTGTAAGAATTTTGTCACTTGCGATTAAATTCATTTTTAATGTATTATTTAACGTAATAAATAAATTAAAGGTTGTCTAGAGCGAAACAAGTTATTTTGATGGCGCTATATCAGAAGATTTGCACTGAATTTTATGTTTGAATTTGGATGAAGATTTATTAAACCACTTTTATGTATTTATTGAAATAATTTAAAATGTGTAAGTTTATGTGGCGCTAATACTTTCAAACCTCGTTCTCCATGGTTTCGCATCGATCATCTCGTCAGCGTCGTCAGGAAAATACGCTATATAAATTTTTTTTCAAACACTTGCTTGGAATATTTCTAGCTCGCTCTGTAGCTGGTAATTATTATATCAATCATTCAAAGAATAATAGAAGAAGATTTTTAAACAATCAAAAGTAAGAAACCTTTTATAAGGTTTTACGTCCCGATGAAGACCACACACCTAGTTGTCGAAACGTCGACTAAAGAATAATTTAGTTCTTTGGTAATACATCCAGCTCCTATAGAAGGCCTTCTATGTAAGGAAACTACTACAAACTTTTATAAGGTGCTCGAAGCAAGTATCTCTCCTTTTCTGCACTTTTTGCAGGTCATCTACTAATATTAATGCACTTGGTTGTTGCATCCTTAATTCTAACTGGAGTCTTTTGTGAGTGCCCTTTTGGTTTGGCGGATTATGCCAAAAAACTAATCAGATATTCGGTATTAAATATGACACATGTATGCCCAGATTCATTACAATCTGACGAGCTGATCTTTAAATATCTTGATAGATATATACGGACTGACGGACGGCCAGGATAATTTCTTTTTCTTAGTTATAATGTAGATTCTCTCATTCGTCAAAAAAAAGTGAAAAAAAGATGTTAAAAATATCGGTTTCATTTTTACGGCAAGTTGTCCCAACCCGAGAATATATGTTAAAATAATTTAAAAATTGCTTTAAAAAAAATTATAATGTTTTAAAGATCGGTGACGATTTAAAAATTAACCGCTGCAATAGAACTACACATCTTAACAAATACGTTTAAATAACAATGTACGTAATTAATGGCTGGTTGCACCAAGACCAAGATTAAGGAATGCTTAAAAACTTAGATACGATTGTTAAAATCATAGCAACGATTGTTTTAAGCATTGCTTAAGATTTAAGTCGTGTTGGTGCAATGGTGATTAATCTTAAAAAATTCGGTGTTAAAACTTAAATATATGAAAGAACACCAAAAACTGCACCAAAAACATTTGTCGGACACGTGTTTCAATAGCTAAGTTTTTTTGGTCCAGTTTTTGGTGTTTTTCTATTTGTTAAATAGACGCTAGTTTAGTGTTCCATTCCTTGATTAAATATATCGCCCATCTCCTTACAGGACTTGTCAGAAAGGACTTTCAACAGGTTACTAGCGGTTGTTTTATAAATATAAATTTTAGAATTCAACTTTTGTGTAGGTACTATATTCAGTTGAACCTTCACACAAACCAACAACAATGAAAATAGAAATATGAAGGAAATACTAAGTAACGTTGAACACTTGTTCAAATTCAGCTGTTTAACAAAATTCAATCCTAACACGCGGTTAAGGATGAGTCACAAATCCTTCGTGTCTATGTTACGATTTGGTACCCAGTTCCACCTTCCTCTTGAGTGTTAAATTGTGTTTTGCTCTAAGAAGTGAAACAGTTGCTTTTATAGAAAAAAGTTTAATTAAATTTGTAGTTACAAATATTTATTCGTGTAAGGATTGCTTCAGGTAAAAGAATAAAATCAAAGACTACCCTGGTGTCAAATTTACCGACGTTATGCCCCACCTGTGTTGGCTTTATAAAGGTTTCGAATTTAGGATGTAACGTGACATCTAACATTAAAATTAAAATTCCAACATTTAGTCTACAAAATGAGTCTAAAACCCCTACTTTCAAAAAATCTTGATAAAGCCCGCATAGGTCGACCGAACGTCGGCAAATTTAAAACCAAAGTTTAATCATTCACCTTCAGTAATGAATAATGCTCCGTAACTTTTCTATCAGAGCATTGGTATACTATTGGTACAGCATAATAAGCACACAGTAGATTATCTTAATCTGCTAAACTAGTTATAGTCGAGTCAGTTTGGGAGTAAAGTTTTAGAGGAGTTTTGAAAAATTTTGACGTGATCTTTCCGAATTTTTACTTAGCTGTAATTTTTTTTCCTAGATTGAATAGTTTCCATGTACGGGCGCCGCAAAGTCTATTCCAATACGCATATTTTGTATATCAACAAAAATATATTCTACGCGTTAAAACACCGACCTACCCCTTTTGACCTTGAGATCCCTTCTCCGAAATATCTGCCGGCAAAGCTTAATAATATTTTGCCATGCCTTCTTTCATTTGTGAAAATCCATTGCAAATAAGTGAGGTGACTGCAGTAAGAGAAAAGACTGGAGACATTTCGTAAGTCAAATGTCAAAAGAAAGAAGAACATAAACAAACTGACAAAAAGGTTCAACGATGAGAGATCTCTGCATTTTGCGTAGAGAAGGTAATGTCACATTTGTGCATCCACAACTGCAATCACTACTATCTCAATATTCTCATTCCAAGATCATTGGGTCTTGGCCGCTTTTGAAAAACAGCAGAGTTAATACAGAAACAAAAATTGGTGCCTCCGCGCGATAGTAGTATTGTGTATAGCGTGCTTAAATTAGGAATGAAAACAGCATTCAAACATTGCTCTAGCGCGTAATAATGATTGGGTAGAGCGATTGTTGAGCTTCTCAGCAAATCAACGATTTAATCGCAAACAAGATCGATATTGCAAAGGAAGAAATCTGAATTGTGTCAGTTTTCTCTGGATGATCTGATGGCCAAGAAAAGGCTCAACTCTTGAAAAATACGATAACGATATTTTGATCGCCGTCACCACCTATGAGGCTCCTGTGGTTTGCTTTTGAACACAGAGTATAAGTTACTGACGGAACTGATATAACCAAACAAACAAATACAAGTTCGAAAACATTCGTGCTTTGTAAATATTGTCTAATAATCTACATATTATCTTCTATCAGATAACTTTTTGAAAAATGTAGAGTCTGATATATTTCAAATAAAAATAAATAATAAAAGGTCTTTCCCTTTTATTTCCTTGCATACCGTCTTCTATCATGAACATAATTTCCTTTCTTCTTACCCACGCGTCATTTTTGTCACTTAACTGCTTTCCAACAGTATTACCTGCTCTTGTACGTATCCCTTCTTCGTAACTAATGGCTCTCGTCCTCGCCCGCGCTCTTATTTTGTTAATTTCATTTTCTCTTCCACTATACAACCTGTTGTCTCTCTATCCAACCTATCCTTCCACCATCAAATCTCTGCACCATATATTATTCCACTTACTACCTATTCATCTTTTTGTCAATTCGTCAATATGCATCATATCATCTTTATTATATCTTATTGTGTACCCCAGGTATTTCCATATGTTAACTTTTTATTTCTTCCTTCTCTCATTTTCATTTTTCTTCTTCTAAAATAGTGTTTTCTTCCCATTTGTTATTGCCTCTTTTTTTAAGTATTTCATAATAGTTGTAAGGGATTTGAAAGAGTTATCATTTGCGCATCGAATTCGGCTGATAAAATTATTACAGGCTTGTTGGTTAGGTATTAAACGAAATAAAAAATATTTAATACCGAAAAGTCACTGAGAAACCTACCCGTAACTCGATGTCGTATAGTGGCTTGCAGGAAGGAAACGAAGAACATAATTGAAGACTTCTAAAGCGACCGCTAAATAAACAAAATTGTGGAAGAACGACTAGAGATTTTATTCTGACGAGATTCAACAAAATAAGGCGAGATATCAACAACTTTAAAATAATAAAAGTCAGTTAAACAGTATACAAATTATTACAGTTAATATACAAATTACGATCTGATAATATAAAATTTAAATTGAGAATAGACGCCACGAGTTTATTTAAGCGTCTGTCGCAAAACTACATGATCACACGTCCTAATCAAGCCGTCTGACCAAACGTTTAAATTAATACTAAAAAATAACAAACAACTCGTCGACTTCAAAGGCCTTTGAGTTTACAAATGGTAAACCCGATGTTTATTTGGTATCTTAAACATCTAAGTCAGTAATTCAAATAACGTTTCATACATGCACAAAACCGTTTGGAAGATAACTGTAATTTCACCTTACAATATTATTAATAAAGATAAATACTTAAATCTGCACTTATCTGAAGTATATCGTATATCATCAGCATAAATATTTTAAGAAATTTATAAAGACAACTACTAAAGGAGCAGACTCCCCACACTTGCGTCTGAACTCGCCATTTTTCACAACGGAAATGAATATTTTAGTCACGTATACGTAAAAATATCAACAAAGTTGCTTAAAGTACGCGTGGTTGCCAGTAGCTAGGCGCCAATAGCAGGAAAATCCGAAAAATAATTTGATGCGTGTGCGGTTAAGAATAAAGAAGAAAAGGAAAGTACGCTAAATTTGGTCAACAGTACATCACATGTGGATTAGGCCCACTAAGGATATCACTTAAAAAACGGACTAGAAATGAGGTTTTTGGTCCATACGCGCGTTGGACTTCACTTTGCGGCTTTCGTACGACAAAACTATTCATTTCATGAACAAAGGTTTACACAAAAATTATAGAAAATATTCTCTAGATTAAGTTACTACATAACTATTTTCACTGTAAACTGAGTTAAAAAGTCAAAAAAGTAAGCGCCATATTTCCAATATGGCGGTGGTTTCGAGAAAAAATTCATCAAAGTAAAAATTCGGAAAAAGCCCACGACAAAATCTATAAGTATACTAATTTTCAAAACTTCCCTATTTCAGCACCAACCTGGACTATTATGCAAATTGCCGTTACTTCAGTTTAAAAAGTGGTGGGAAAACGATCTACCTCCCTAAATGTTTACAACAAAACATAATCTTCACAACCGCAGTATAAGAGTGTTGTTGAGAACGTTAGATGTTTTTTTTTTTTAATTTTAAATTAAATTATCTACTACTTTTCCTAGAAAGAAGCGTTTTTTTATTCATTCTTTCGAGCTAAAAGTGACTTTTATCTAACAATATCTTTAAGATATCTTCATCTGAAACACTTAAGGATGCAATACAACAGAGTATCAATTTTTGTTAAACAAGTATTGACGTAACTGAACTTATCCTATTACAAATTACATATTACACATTAGACAACTGTTCTCTACTTGCACGTGTCTGTCACGATGTGGAGTTACCTTTCAATTATTTTAATCATGTTAATTTTCTGAAATAACACTTGTACAACATATTGTATGTATTTATATAACATTACATATTTTATACTAATTAAATAAACACATAAAATTCATTAATAATTAATTTATAAATCAATCATAACATTAAAATACAAATCATTTTAAAAGCGACAAAATTCTAATAAGTGTTCATAATTGTAAGAATCAAGAAGTTGCACTTTACAAAATTCTATATTTTTTAAACATATTCTAAGTGCAATACAGCTTAACAATATAGCTTATGTTAACATAGAAATTGAATAGCAGCCAGTGGAAATTAAACAATGAAACAGAATGTATTTATGAATATTTCGAGAACAAAGTTCTCATCATCAAGCATTATTCAAATTCCTTGACGTCCTTATTATGGTGGTCGAATCATCCATTAACAATGCTGCTTTGTTAATGACATTGACATACATACAAAACACATTCATCAGTATATTAGAGTGATCCTCAATGGAAGGTAGACATATTTGCAATATCTACATATGGTAGAACATATTTTAAATGACATTGAATATTATTATTTATCACTTTAGAACTTTTTATTTCAAGTTTTTGTTCCTTCAATATTTAGAAAAATCAATGGATCGCACTTTAATCATAAACTAAAAAATGTTATCGTAAAATGTAAAGCAAACAAATCAAATTAATAAATTTCTACATCTATTTAACAATGAATTAGTTTTTCTACCATTACATGATAATTATACCATCATTAATTTTTAGATAAATACTAGGAGTTATACATATATTGTTGAACTTCAAAATTTGCTGGTTAGGCGTTAGCCACGTCAGAAAAATTAAGCAGAAACAATTATATTTTTTAACTCTAAGTGACATATACTATTTTTTCCTCAAACGTTTATTACTGGTTTTCATATGTTATTTTTTAAATTTTCAAAATTCTGGTGTGCTATAGTTTTTCTTCTCGACGAATCAGGTTGGTACTTTACTGTAACGTTCATAATAATATGACGTAACAGAGGTATCGACCTAAATAGTTGTGAAAACAAACTGTTGCTTTAATATTGAAGACCGTAAAAGTCTTTTAGCATCTGTCAGTAGTTCAATAATATTCCGTTTTAATGTCGTTTGAAGAAAACAAATTTGTTCTTTAATAGCGTTGAATAAAACAAAAATTATACAATGAAATTATAACAGTGGTGAATATAAAATAAATTTCCAATAAATTAATAAACCAATACTAGATTTACGTGATAGACCTAAAAAAGTGTTGTTGTTTCCTAAGAGCAATGTCATCATTAAATAGTACTGATCACCGTCAAATTCGTAATTTATAAAGCCGCGTCCAGACTATGTCACAAAATGTGTTATAGAGCAATGTTGTATAACATTTGTTTCACAACTTGGTTGTGCATTATCTAACGGTGATATAATATTAAAAGTCAGTGTGCAGCAGTGCAGTGTATAAATGGCTTCAAATGTTGAAAACGTCATCATGGCTGCCGCAGCATGCGTAATTTTAAGTGAACAAAAGCCCGCATGAGGTCCAAACGAAGGTTTTGGGTTCGACCGTGGTTAAAAGCCCGAGATAAGTACAGTGGTACAGCGCTTATGACAGATTCAAGAAGAGATGACACGGATCCATTGACAGGCGAGATTCGATGCAACGGAAGTTTAAAGAACTTCGCAAGTATGACCAGTAGCGATTTGGAATATCTGATGAATTCAGTGGGACATATAATTAGTAGAAAGAATACATCATTCCGAGGTGTGATTTCTGTGAGGGAAAGACTTGCAGTTACGTTAAGATTTCTAGCGAGCGGAGATTCCTACCAGAGTTTAAGCTATTTATTTAAATTTTCGAAGCAAAGTATATCCATCATAGTGCCAGAAGTGTGTGATGCTCTAATCAACTGTATCAAAGTGAGTATAGTCTCGTATAATTTTTATTTGGACAAATACGCTATAACCATAAACTTACAAACTAAATTGTAAAGCTCATTGTCAATACTGTATTGTGATTCTGAACGTGATTCAGTCTGGCTCTCAGTATGTGGGGCAGAAGGAATGGTAGTTCCAGTGGAGGGTGTAGCAGGTGAAGATGCTATTCGTCTGAACTTTTTGCTCGGTAGAGACAGCCAAGCAATACGTAATT